>OVAX01000729.1:0-66503 GCA_900406405.1 Lepidium africanum | reverse complement strand
CTTGTGATTCCTTCACTTAGAGTGTGTTTAATGCTAGATTTGAGCTGGCCACTCAAAGATAAAAGCTTGGAAGATCATCACCCGAGAGGTGTGCGATGAAATTTCCGGAATACTCTTTTATGGGCTTTTCTTCCATAGCCTTCGAGAGATGATTCTTTGGGGAATAGTGGTCTTAGTGAGCTAGTTTGTTAATGCTTCTTAGACTCTGGATTGGCAAATGAGATTTTAGCTTGGTCCATAGTCTAAGATAGAGGCNATGAGATTTTAGCTTGGTCCATAGTCTAAGATAGAGGCTAATGTCATGAGAGTGGGTTAGTCTAGGTGATATGTGACTCATGCCCTAGGATGGTTCTTAATTAGACTTATTGCATTTGATTTGATTGCATTCTCAATTTCCTATCCATTAGCCTAATGCTTGCTAGTCTTTTGTTCTTGTTTAGGTTGTTAGTGTTTATTGTGCTTTTGTGGTTGCTCATTGTGTTTGTCATTACTTTATTCTTACTTCTTGTTTGATTCACTTTGCTTGTGTTTATTTGCTTATAGTCTTTTAGTTCCAATAACCTCACCTATTGTTATAGCTTAGATCAAAGTTCTCATAGTCCTATTGTTGCCAATTCTATATTCTCTTGGATTCGAACCTCAAGTGCTCCATAATGACATGTTTGTGAAGCGTTTGTTGATTTATAAATGTAATTGTTGTTTGCCCTCAAAAACACTTGCATCAGACGTTCATCCGCTCATGCTAATAACGCTTAGGTTTCCGCTGATTCTTCGGACCAACCAGACATTCCAGGAGTAAGCAAGGAAACGTGGTCTACTATCATCAACTTACTTAAGTCTGATTCTTCTACTCAAGAAAAATTGTCTGGTACGGTTGATTGTGTTGATTTCTTACTTGATTCTAGAGCATCTCACCACATGACTGGTGATATAGATCTTCTTACTGATGTCTATGACATTCCTCGTAGCATTATTGTCTTACCTAATGGCAAATATACGTTTGCAACGCGAGAAGGATCATTATCTCTCGCTGATAACATTACTCTCACTCGAGTTTTATATGTTGATGACTTATCATGTACCTTGATATCTCTTGCTCACTTGCTTCGTGAAATTGTATGTTTTGCTATATTCACTGAAAAACTTTGCTTCTTACGGGACCGCACTACGAAGACGGTGATTGGAGCAGGTGAAGAGAGAGATGGGGTTTATCACTTTCGCGGGTTAGTTCTGGTTACTACAAATCGTGTCTCTAAATCATCGAAGACATTATGGTATTATCAAAAGGGACATCCGTCTAAGAAAGTGTTGTCTACGGTTTTTTCTATTTTAGATAGTTTTGATTCTTCAGTTAATGATTTAAAAGATTTTTGTGATGTTTGTTTACAAGCTAAGCAAAGCAGAACACATTTTTCTGGAAGTATTAATAAAGTGGATGATTGTTTCTCTTTGATTCATTGTGATGTTTGGGGTCCTTACCCTCAGGCTTCCTCTTGCGGAGCACATTACTTTCTTACTATTGTGAAAGATCATTCTCGAGCTATCTGGACACATCTACTTCTCGCCAAAAGTGAGGTCGCAGAGGTTCTTAAAAACTTTATCACAATGGTCAAGAAACAATTCAACAAAGATGTCAAAACAGTTCGGAGTGACAGTGGTACTGAATTTACTTGTTTGAAGGGTTTTTTCCGTGACACAAGGATTATACATCAAACTTCTTGTGTCTACACACCTCAGCAAAATGGTTGTGTGGAACGTAAGTATCGTCATATTCTAAATATGGCTCGGTCATTACTCTTTCAAGCACACTTACCAATCCATTTTTGGGGAGAAAGTGTTCTCACAGTAGCCTATATAATCAATAGAACACCGACTCCCCTTCTTGACAATAAGACACCGTATGAAGTTCTCAATTCTACACCTCCAAGTTACGATCATCTTCGTGTGTTTGGTAGCTTATGCTATGCCAAAAAGCTATCCGCCAATCAAGACAAGTTTTAACCTAGAAGTCGTAAGTGTATCTTTGTAGGTTATTCTCCCACGTAAAAGGGTTGGCAAGTTTTTGATCTTGAAACCGAAGAACTATTTGTTTCTCGAGATGTCGTGTTTCAAGAAAGTAAGTTTCCATTTACTACATCTACACCTACTGTTGTGGCTAATCCTCCTACGCCTCCGGAAACGTCAGTTGTTGATGATCTTCCTATTGTTGTTCTGGAAGTTCCTTTGGTCACCATAGACAGGAGGAGCTCCCAATCTTCTGTTTCTTCACCACCTTTGACCGAGAATTATTCACAACCTCCACCAAATCTTGGTACAGAACCTCTTGGTCGAGGTTTACGCAACAAGAAACCTTCGGTTCTTCTTGCACCTTATGTTACATATGCTATACGTGATGATAAATCCTCTTCATCTCTCTCTGCTGGCTCCTCTCTCCCGTCTTCAGGTATGTGTACTTATCCTTTAGCAAATTTTTTGTGTAGTGACAGGTTCTCCAAGTCGCATCAAATCTTTCTCGCTGCACTTGATATGTTGGATGAACCTGTTTCGTATAAACAAGTTGTAAAGCTTAAAGAATGGTGTGACGCGATGAGTAAAGAAGTGACCGCTCTTGAGGATAATGATACGTGGACTCTTGTTCCTTTACTACAAGGCCGTAAAGCTCTTGGTTCTAAGTGGGTATATCGGATAAAGTTTAAATTTGATGGCTCGATTAAGCGCTACAAAGCTTGTCTTGTTGCTTTACGCAATCATCAAAAAGAAGGTGAGGATTTTTCTGAGACTTTTGCTCCTATTATTAAAATGCAAACTGTTCGTCTTCTTCTTAAAATTGATGCGGTCAAAGGATGGGAACTTCACCAAATGGATGTATACAACGCCGTTTTACATGGTGACATAGACGAAGAGATTTACATGAAGCCTCCTCCAGGTTTTCACACTTCCAATCTCAATCTGGTTTGTAAACTCAAGAAGTCAATTTATGGTCTTCGACAAGCTTCACGATGTTGGTTTTCCAAGCTTTCTACTGCTTTGTTGGATTACGGTTTCACACAGTCCACAAAAGACTACTCATTTTTTGCCTACAATGTTGATGGAGTTATTGTTCATGTACTCGTCTACGTGGATGATATGATCATTTGTGGTAATAATTCGACGGTAATTGTAGAATTTAAAAGCTATTTAAGTGAATGTTTCAAGATGAAGGATTTGGGTTCTCTTAAATATTTTTTGGGCATTGAAGTGGTTAATGGATCGAAAGGGATTCATCTCTCTCAATGCAAGTATTGTTTGGACATAATTGATGAATGTGGTCTAATGGGGTCGAAACCAGCCGACACTCCTCTTGTTCAGAATCACAACCTTGCCAAATCCACAAGTCCACCATGCGAAGATCCTTCTCCATATCGTCGGTTGATAGGTCGCCTAGTGTACTTAACACATACGAGGCCTGATATTACTTATGCGGTCAATCTCCTAGCTCAATTCATGCAAACGCCGCTCCTTGAGCATTGAGAGGTTGCTCTACGACTCGTTCGTTATCTCAAGTCCTCTCCTGGTCAAGGCATTCTTATTTCCGCTGCTGACTCACTACAAGTTCTTGCATATTGTGACTCCGACTACAACACATGTCCGATCACACGGCATTCTATCACGGGTTACTTGGTCATGCTTGGTTCGTCCCCTATTCAATGGAAGTGAAAGAAACAATCTCGTGTATCTCTCTCTTCGGCAGAGGCAGAATATTGGGCTATAACGATGACTGCACGGAATTGCTTTGGGTCAAAGAGATTCTTAATCTTATTGGTGTGCCTCATTCTCAACCGATGAAACTTATTTGTGATAGTTAAGCTGCTTTACATATCGCTTTCCAATCAGGTTTTCCACGAACACACAAAACATATTGAGAGTGATTGTCATTTTATCTGTGATGAGATTTCAGCTGGTGTTATTTCTACTTCTCATGTACCGACTCTAGAATAACCGGCAGACATCTTTACCAAAGCCTTAGGCTGGGATCAGTTTCTCTATCTACAGTCCAAGTTGGGCGTTCTAGACTTACACGCTCCATCTTGAAGGGGAGTATTAAGGATATAGTTTAGTTAAATATCTAAACGTGTATTTACCAATTCTAACCTTACTGTGTACTATATAAACTCTTGTGTATCATCAATAAACGTTGGGCAATTTTATTCTAAAACTTAGCCTTTACATACCAATAAATGTAATCAAATTTTCCAAAGCTATAGAGTCTAGCTGAAGTTTTAGTAACTTTTGATAAATTTTGACAGAACATCTTCAAATATAAGTTCACTACAGCAATCAGCCTCTGCATACACTAGAATACATATATAGATTCATACTTGTATCATTATATCAACATAATTATGAATTTTGACAATAATAAATTTATTAATCAATACATGTACTTTATGATTCCTGCATAATGTATGTTTCTTGAGAAGTCATTAGAAATTTCATACAGCTTTTCGATTAATATATGTCCGTAGAAAACTTTAAATAGAATATAGACGAATTACTTTTTCAATAGCAGATTCTTGACGGTTTATGTTTTAAACAAATGAATTATTATGAGTAACCTTTTTCTGCATTTCTTCATGTGGGCCAAATCTCCTACTGTTTAACAAGATATAAAGTCGTTAGTGTTATCTACGATTAAAGAGTATGTCGGAGAAATATATTCCATTACAAACAGCAATTTTAGGTGTCACCAATAGGCCAAGGATCTTAAATAATAATTCTACAAGTACCAAAATTATCTAGTGGTTGAAGTCTTCCCTTACAGAATTTAAATTTTGACTAGGAAACTATTGACAAGTACTACTGTTCGTTGCATTATTAGGGTACTTTAAATGTTTAAAAGGTTTGGGTTAAAAACTTTAAATTGTGTGTCGACCCAGCATGGACAGAAATCCTTTACGTAAGGACAATTTAAGATCAAAACGGCACACAGTCTTCACGAATATACCCGAACCGTTTCGCAGTGTATGCATCCTCGCCACACAATGAACAATTTTGTAGCCGATGGAAAATCTTAAACAGATTGTTATTGATTGTTTTTTCAATGTTTATACATATTTGAACGTTTTCACTTAATTATAGGTCATGAGATGATAATTTTACATATACATTGTTGGAGGTGGATCTGAGATCCTATTTCGGTCCACAGATAACAATCCATAAACTAAGTCATGAACTCGGCAAGTTATTGAGAAGTCATCTCGGTCACATATGTAGAACTCGGAAGGGTTCTTTTTCGGTAATTCGTTAAGAGAAGAGAAACTCGGATAACATGGCATCAAATAAATAAATGGAAATATTCCTATTCCGATTTGGAATATTTCAAGGACACGTCAGCAACAAAAAAAATGAAAATTTTCCTAATTCGATAAAGAAAATTTATGAAAATCTTGCAATAATCTTTTAGATAACATCGGATTTAAACTGAAATGTAATACTTCCTATTTTAAATCAGTTGTAACCGCCTCTATGTTTTATAAATAAGGGTGGAGGTCTCCTCAAATGGACCAAGTTTTCACAATCTACACACAAGAAATACAAAGCAATTCGGCTATCATTCTCTCAGTGCAATCTTTTTATTCTTTGAATTGATCAGAATTCTTACCCATCTTCCCTCTTTAAACCCGAGTTGGATTTAGAATCCTTGTGCTAAATTTTGTTCGAACAATTGGTACCGTCTCTGGGGAAGGCATCAAAGAATTTCCTTAAATAAACAAAATAAGGAGATCGCCAACCACAACAATGTCAGGAGACAACATTACATTTCACTCCCCCGTGAGAATGATTAACGATTAGCTTCCGGGGCAGGTTAACCCAACTTACGAGTCAACACTAAGCCCGGTTCAAACACGAAAAAATAACCAAGAAGTGTCTTGAGAAGTCACAGATTTTCCCGGACCACCAGCTGAGCCAAAATCGCTTGGGGTCCTGGTCCAGAACCTGCTAATACAGCAAGAAGCAACAGAGCAAAGGAACAACAAACGCTTCGATAGAATCAAAGCAAGGGCCAGGCTGAGGAAACCAATTTTCCACCTGCTTAAACTAACAAGCAGAATGAGTAAATGCTTGCCAATGTGCAAAGAAACATGTTCAGAGGATCGTCGTGTTCACAGCTGACATGTGTCTCGACACAAGGTCAGACTTCTACGCAGTATGCTCCCACACTGCAGCAAATGCCAGCAATGCTAGACGCTGCAATTGTTCTCATAATGATGGAAGAGATAAGATCGCAATTCCATCAGGAAACCAGCTCAGCGTAGAGATTGGGTGAATCCTAGCTCAGGCGCACAACTCTCTGTTTTCACCGAGATTGAGATGGGTCATGGTAAACTGTGGGCCCAGACTACACTGCCCTTCATACAACAAAACGATGGATCCGTTAGAATTTATGAGCGCATTCAACGTTATAGTGAATAGGACTAGCTATTATCCAGATCAAGAGGACGCAGCTTATTGTCAGCTTTTCACTGAAAACCTAACTGGAGAACCATTGGTATGGTTTACTAAGCTACCAATTGGGTCAATTAAAAGTTTCAACCAGTTGGCCGAACTGTTCATGAAACAATATGTCTTATTCGTCAATCAAGACACCTCAACAGCATAGCTATGGTCTCTTCGACAAGGATACGATGAGTTCTTGAAGTCGTATTGTTGACGTTTAAAAAAAAAAAATGACAAAATCTAAAGTCAGCGATGATATGATAATCGAAGACTTGAGGACTGTAAAGATCAGTGATGAGGCATTGAGAAGAGACCTCTTCGTAAATCTATTAACTACGGTCTTGGATGCCCTGTTCAGAGCAGCAAGACATGTCGAGTACATCGAGGAAAGACAAATTCTCGCAAAGACTCAGAAAACTCAACGTGACTTTGGAGCAAAATAGTGAAAGAAAGAGTATCAAGAACCAAGGCAGTATAATAATAATAAAGGGAGGGCAATAACTCTACCTCTTTTCAAGTCAGGAAAATTACCAGTCCAACCGAGAAAAAATCATGGAACAAGTATTGTGCCTTCCACAACCGAGTAGGCCACTCGACTTCAAATGTAAACAGTTGTAGCAACTGATTGCCGAAAAATATAATAAAGACGAACTAAGGGTTTCAAAAGAAAAAACTTAGCAATTCTGAATGCAAAAACGAAAAGAGGCTAAATCGCGCGATTCAGCTAACAAAGCGGCAACTCAAAAGAATGCGCCAGCAGAACAGTCAAAACGTGCAAGGAATTAAGAAGACATTACTGAATTGGGATCTCCAAGGGTTATTTTCAGAGTCATCATGGAAGGTTTACAATCTTGGGAAGATACGATAAGGTCAATCATGAAGTACGAACAAAAGTTTATAGTGTAGTTAACCTAAAGCCGATAACTTAAGAAAAAAGTATGAGATCGGTAGACACTAAAACAGTCTTCACCGCGAAGGATTTGGAAGGAATATGTTTTCCTCACAATGACCCTTTAGTCGTAAGACTCCGAGTCACCGATTGCGGTGTATCTTGATCTGATTTTCAAAAAGACACATGATGAGATGGCACTCCCAAGTATTAGAATCAAGCCGATGGACAAAACCTTGACCACACTCTATAGAAGCTCAATCCATGCGATAGGAACTGTCAAACTATCGATCCGAGTAGCAGGAATAAGGAGATGGATCAAACTCTTGGTTGTCGATAAAGCACCAATCTACATCATGATTCTCCGGACTTCTTGGATACGCACGATGAAAGCAATTCCTTCAATTTATCACTAGTGCATAAAAACTCTGACTAACAAAGGAGTTTACACCTTACGAGGAGATCAAAAGATGTTTCGAACATATTTCATTGTCGAATTAAAATTGCACAACAAGTTTTGCATGATCACAGCATCAGTTAGCGTAAAGCCACTTCGGAGCCTCCTGCTTCCGAGAAGCCAAATTGATCAACTATTGAACTCGTCAACATTGATTTAAAAGACTCAACGAAATGTGTCAGCATTAGAATAAACCTGGACAAAAGCATCCAGGACAAACTGATCCAACTTTTAGAGCAGAATGTAACGACTTTCACATGGTCCGTAAAGGACATGCTCCAAAAATCTATATCGATGACATGCTGGTCAAATCCAGAATGGATGAAGATCACGTAGATCACTTAGCTCGATGTTTCAAAACTCTGAAAAAAAATCTAGATGAAGCTAAACCCGGCGAAATGAACTTTTGGAGTCACCTCGGGTGAGTTCCTAGGCTACATCGTCACAAAAAGAGGAATGGAAGCAAATCCGAAACAAATCAACGGAATACAAGAACTACTTTCTCCAAAGAACAAGCTAGAAATTCAGAGGCTTACTAGGCGAATTGCCACGTTGAACTGATTTAAATCTCAGTCAAGGGATAAGTGCCTTCCTTTTTACCAACTAATGCGAGGAAATAAGAACTTCAAGTGGGATGAAGAGTGCGACAACGCTTTTTCTGAGTTGAAAGAGTATTTGTCAACATCACCAGTCTTAGCTAAACCAGAAGAAGGATATCCACTCTACTTATACATCGCAGTCTCAGTATCATCAGTGAGTAATGTCCTAGTATGAGAAGATTAGAGAATTCAACATCCCATCGTCTACACCACCAAATCCCTCGATGGAGCAGAATTTTGGTATCCATCACTCAGAAACTCACTGATGATACTGTGATTCGCACCTTGTTGTCAATCAAGTCAACGATGGCTACGATACGAATGGAAGGGAAGCATACTTAAAAGTTGTCAAAGAACTATCGAAGGAACTAAATTTTAACATCAACAAAATTCCTCGTGCAAAAACCACTTCAGTTGATTCTTTAGTAGCTTTAGCATAAAAAATTGTTCATGTCCAAAGGTGAATTATCCCAGTCGAGAGTATAGACAAGCCATGTATCTAGCTACCAAAAGGAGACTTCATTGTCATCTCGACAATTACTGACACGGGAGAAAATTCTGATACAGCTATTATCAACACAGAACCACCGGATACCGCAAAACCAAAATAAAGCCCAATCCACTGAAAAAGTTCTTAATTGGTGAGATGAGATACTTGCTAACATCATCGATGGTGAAGCCCCAAAAGACAGATGAACAGCATGGAGAATTAAAGCAAAATGCATTTTCTACGCGCAAATTGTTGGTAAATTGTATCGTCGTAGTACGAATGGAACCTTGCCCACTTGCACTCATGGTGACGAGACGAGACATGTAATTCAAGAAACACATGACAGAGCTGGTGGCAAGCATACTAGCGGATGCTCACTCATGCAGAGAATTCAGACACTCTAATACTTTTGGCTAACTATGGCACGATATTACGAACAATATGCGACTAAGTACAACAGATGTTAGCAACACGGACACATAATTCATGCCCCAACAGTAGAATTGACATCTTTCGTAATGTCTTACCCATTCATGCGCTAGGCAATGGATATAGTCAGACCTTTATCATCATCTCGGCAAAAGCAGTTCATGCTCGTAATGACTAACTACTTCTCCAAATGGGTCGAGGCCAAGACTTATTCTCAAATCAAATATAAAGACGTGGTCAAATTCATATGGAAGAATATCACATGTCGTCATGGTTTGCCTTATGAAATCATCACCGACAATGGTTCTCAATTTATTTCAGCAAAATTCACCTACTTTTGCGCCAAATGGAATATCAGAGTCAGTAAGTCCACACCGCAAAACTTTCAAAGCAACGGACAGTAGTAAGCAACTAATAAACACCTTCTGGATGGTATTAATAAATAGCTTAAGGAGAAGAATAAAGTTGGTCTGACAAGTTGAATGATATATTTTGGTCCCACCGCATAACACCGAGACGAACTACTAGTCGATCCCTTTTTCATTATCTCATGGAATGGTGGCATTAGCACCCGCCAAAGCTACTTGTACCGAATTTGTGAAGAGAACGATCTCCAACGAATGAGGATTCGAACAATGACGCAATGGAAATTAGCCTTAACAACTTGGAATACTCCTGAGATGATGTTTTTCTCCACGTACAAAACTATCAACAACAAGCTGCAAATTACTACAACTGGAAAGTTCGAGGATGACACTTTGCATTGGGGGATCTCATACTTCATAAAGTATTTAAGAACACAGCTGAACTAAACGCAGGAAAACTCAGCAAAAATTCCGAAAGGCCTTACATAATATGCAAGGTTGTGAAACCTGGTGTTTACAAGATCGCAACAATGGAAGGCGAGATGATTCCATGAAGCTAGAATCAATCAACTTAAAGCATTACTACTACTAAAGATGCGCCATCTCGGCGCCCTTCTTGCATTAACTGATGCCTCTCTTATCTCTTAATAATGTAATCAGAAGTATGTTTTTTGTTTTGATCCCTTTGGGGTACATAGGTAGCCTTTGGGTGCAGCAATTAATAGAAATTCTATGATATAACCATTTCGGTAAGAAAAAAAAAGATGAAATATTAGAGCATATTTCTTAAAATATGAGTTTAAAACCTCGCAAAACTTTCAAAAATGCTAGACCTTACTCTCTAAGGCGAGTCTTAAAATCTTGCTCGTACTTAGTCGAGTCTTAAAACATCGCACAACCTAAGCCGAGTCTTAAAATCTCGCTCGTATTTAGCCGAGTTTTAAAACCTCGCACAACCAAAGCCGATTCTTAAAATCTCGCTAAGTCTTAAAATCTCGTTCGTATATAACCGAGTCTTAAAACCTCGCACAACCTAAACCGAGTCTTAAAATCTTGTTGAGTCTACAAATCTCACTCGTATTAAGCTGAGTCTCAAAATCTCGCCGAGTATAACTCGTTAAAAAGAGCTCACAAACTACGAGCCATGCCAACTGGATTCATCCGAAAAAACAACTATGAGACCATGTGCTCACCCTTTACCAAGACTAAGTTCTTGAATCATCTTAATCCAAATTCGGAAATTTTTTCTTTCGAATCAAATCGTTGGACAATAAGTTGAAAATAATAACCAAAGTCATCTCATATTCATCTTACAAAAAAGGAGAAGAAATATTTTTACAATACCCTTAAGGGCTTAAGCTCAAAAGCAAAAGCAAAAAAGAAAAGAAAAAGTCTGAGAAGTTGGATTATACAACAGCAACAAAAAGAAAAAGAGACGACTAAAATTCCTACTCGTCAGTCTTGATCAACCTTTTCTTTATTCCCTTCTCGTCGATAACCTTTGGAAAAAAATAGTAGTGTTTGAGCCATACTCATTAATACCCCGAATCGAAACCAATGACGAGTTCAAAACTCCTTATACTAACCTGAGGACGATCATGAGTCCCAGAAGCAGCAACCTCGTTAGGGTCAACTCGAGAAGTTTAGGCCTCTCTCAGAGCTAGAGTTGCTTCATCAAGCTTCGAAGACTCCCATTTTTTTTAAAAGTTGGACAATAAGGTCATCAGGGAGCAGCTCTGTGATGACTTCCTTCACGACAACGTCCTTGGCTTTTGCAAGGTTATCAGACCCAAACGAGATCTCAAAGCCGCATCAATCTCCATATTCTTCGCCTGGAGGGCCCTTAGCAAGTTGTTAAACCATAGAAATTGGGCATACGTCAAACGGGTATCCGACTAACCTTAAGGTCCTCAAATCGGGCAGCAATCCTTGCAAACTGACTGGACAAGAGGCCTAAAAAACTCTTGTATAATGTTAGTTTTTTTGAAACAACAGCTTCATGCATAAGAGACTCAAAATTACCTTTAATCTTCTTTATATCTGTTTGAAGGAACGAGACCGCATTGCTAGCCTTCTCGGCAGCTTTGAAGGCAACACGCCAATCCTCCTCAGCGTACTCCAAGGCATCTTTAAGAGTGGAGATCTCCTCAGCTTGCTTAAAAAATCTCTCTTGCTCCTCCTTTAACTCGGCCTCCATCTGAATAATATCATCATGCATCTTGCTTAATGAGGACTTTGCCTCAATAGCTTCAAGATGAAGTTGACCAGCACGGTCAGCCATCTCATTGAGCTTCAGAGCATTTACAGCCTCATAAATCATGTACTTCTCGTGCCCGTAAAGAACAAAGTTCAGTTGGGCAATAAGCTCAAACAAAAGAAATGTAAGAAATTTAAAACAAGAATGAATATGATAAGATAGGGAAGCTTACCAAGAATACCACCACATAAGTCTCTTCGTACTCCTTCCTATTCAGCATATTCTCAGGAAGAGGAAGCAACTCAAGAAAGTTCCTGAGATAACACATCAGATCAACGACATCAGTGCTACAGTTCTTAATAGGAGTTGACTCCCTAAAACTATAATCAAAGCCGAATTCGACTATATTTTTCTCCCTTTTAGTCAAAGGCGCCACAGGAGAAGTGTCAGCCACTTTTTGTTTACTTGCAGTTTTTGTCACGACCTCAAGAGCAGAATCCTGACTTGGCACCAGCGAACAACGGCTGATCATCTCGTCACTCAAACGCTTAGCAAAAGAAAGTATGGAGGCCTTACATGGTTGGTTAAGGTCAGACTTGGTCTTTTTTGTCTCGGACTTCTTTTTTGGAGAATCCAAGACCTTTGCTAGAGAATCAGTCCCCTTGGTAGAGACTTTCTTCTTTAACTTTAATTTGGGATTTTGTCTTCTTCCTGGAGCACGGGGAACCCTTAGAACCCTTGGCGACAATGACTCCAAGGTCAATCCCGGCATTTGAAGCCAGAGTTTTATTTTTGAGACCCTTTAAGTCGGTCCCAGGAGAATCATCAACATGGAGACACTCCGTCTCCTCTATCATACTTGGTTAAAGAACAGAACTCTCAACCGGTGGTGCCTTGGTCTTAGAATACCCAAGAAAATCACCATCAAGAATAGCATCGAGGCCACCCATGATGTCGGGCATGGTGAAATTGTCAAATCCCATCCTGGTTTGCAAAGTCCCTGCAAACGAAGAAGTTATTTTCGCAATCTAAAATAAAATAAAAATAACTTCTAGTAAGAAGAAAATACATGTTGAAAGACAAGAAACAAAACGAGTAGGAAAACCAGACGGTAGTTCCTTCCAACTAATCTAAGAGACGTTGAGAAGCTTGTCTACCAAATCTTAATAGTTCGAGAGGGCGGGACGAGACGAGTTATGTTTCACTGTAAAGGAAAAATCGACAGTTTGAAACCCTCATCTCGGTGAAATAGGAAATGAATAAGAATCAAGACGCTTAAAAATCTTCATGGGTTCTTCGTCCAGATAATATTGAAGTTCAAGCGATCATTAGCGAAAAGACGCTCGTAAGGACAAACAAAAAAATAACGACGCTTCCAATCCATAACTTTGGAAGTAACGCCATTTAAGAAGCAAAAGTCATTCTTGGCCTTAACAAAGAAAGTGCCTTTAGGAGGCATGTGTGAACAGAAGACCATCATATCTTCGAACAACAGGAGAGAAACCTCAACCCCGAACTCACTCCCACGAATCAAGACTCCGAGAATATTTATAAATCCTGAATTACCGAGTTGAGACAGTAAGCCAGGAATCGGAAGCCACATCTTGGCCTCCGTAAACCACCAATCATAGATAGCGCTGAAACCATCTAGATGTGTCCACGGCCTGTCGTCTGGATTCGGAATTTGGATATTGGCTCTCCTCATTCTTGGATATAAGCTAAAAAATTTCTCCAATTTTGCTTTAGCAATCACAATCAGACCAATATCAAGAAAGTTGTGCCATCTCTCTAGAGCCTCGAGGTTATCACCGAAATAGGAGTAACCGTCAAGACACGAACTGAGGCTCCCGACAATCCATCCTTACCAGGAACCCAATATCATCATTCGAATCCACCAAAGGATTCAATTCAACATCACCACCTTTGGTTAGAGCGTTTGCCTCTTTGCTACTAACATCTCCCAAACATAAGGAACAGTCAGACGAAGAACTTTCTGTTCCAGATTTGGAATTGGACTCGATTCTCCCCTTTTTCATTTTGTCACAGCAAGAAAACAAGTAGAAAGCAAAAAAAACAACGTCTCGACACAAAAAATAGAGAGAAAGTAGAGATAGAAGTTACCTTTGCAACTCGGATGAAGGTAAAAAAATGAATGGTAGAGGTGCGGTAACTCGACGCGTAGTTATAACCTAAAGATAGCTGGTCTCACCGCAAATTAACCCAATAAGAAAGTGACACGTGGACCAAAGATTCCAAAAGTAAGTAAAAACTTCCGACTCGGAAATTCTGAAACAATCTTCCGAGTTTGGGGGGAAATTGTTGGAGGTGGATCCGAGATCCTACTTCGGTCCACGGATAACAATCCATAAACTAAGTCATGAACTCGGCAAGTTGATTGAGAAGTCATCTCGGTCACATATGTTCAAGTCGGAAGGGTTCCTTTTCGGCAGAAGGGGAACTCGGACGACACGTCATCAAGTCAAGAAATATAAATATTCCTATTCCGATTTGGAATATTTCTCGGACACGTCAGCAACAAGAAAAATGGAAATATTCTTAATTTGATAAGAAAAATTTCCGAAAATCTTACAAGAATATTTTGGATAAGATCGGATTTAAATTGAAATGTAATACTTCCTATTTCAAATTAGTTGTGACCACTTCTATGTTTTATAAATAGATGTGGAGGTCTTGTCAAAGGGACCAAGTTTTCATAATTTACACACAATAAATATAGAGTAATTTGGCTATCATTCTCTCAGTGCAATCTCTTTATTCTTTGAATTGATCAGAATCTTTACCCATATTCCCTCTTTAAACTCAAGTTGAATTTAGAATCCTTGTGATAAATCTTGCTTGACCATATATGAGCTATAAAACATGTGCTGAAAGTTCAAATTGTTTGGTGCACTGGTGGAGAATAGAGACAATGACAATCATGTACATATTAAATAACGAATACATTTATTTAAAGAAAGATGAATAAGTCTCACATTTGATATGAGTTAGGCATGTCTCAATGAAAATGACTATACAGAAAATTCATTGTTTCTATCGTATCTATATTTGATGTCGCATTCACTATTTTCCACAAAAAAATCCCCCAACGACATATTTGTAACTCATGCATTCATACTGTTTGATAACAAGAACAACACCAATTGATCATGCTGGTGCTTTTTTATTTTATGTTTTTGCTTATGCTTTAAGACACACAAACACAGTAAACATGCGGCTTTATGCCTGTAAACATGTTTCATTTTTCTTTTTTGGCAGAACTACCAAGTTCAAGTCTAGCCTCCACGGATCTGGAATCGGTCTTTTTTCTTTGAGTCTCAAATCTAATTTATTCTCTTGGAAAATATTAATGATCAGCCTAGTTTCACACCATAACCAAGTACTGTCTACCAAACTCTTGTTTGAAAACGTTATCGTTCTAAATTGTGGTTATCAACCCGATTTGATGAATTCGAGCTGCTATGCAGGAGTTAAAATGTGTGGTCTTAGTAATACCACTTGAAAAGTATAACTTTTTAAAAAGTTTCGTGAAGCAACAGAACAGTGAGGCTACCTTATAGCTTTGGCTAATTATTCAGATATTTGAATAAATTCTACAAAAATATACATAATTAAAAACAATCTTAACTTCATATATTTAATTTAAGAATGTCTATAGGGACTTCAAAACTTAGCTTATAAAGATATCTAAAGGTTATAAATTGCTTGGCTGCACTCGTAGCCGATATAAGACAGCTTCAAATGGAAGATGTGATGAATTTAAGTCCAACTTATACTTCCCGTATGAAATAATTTATCACGAGAACCATGTGCTAAAATAGACACTTGTTCTATCTCTTTGCTTGTGATATGTTTCAATCGGTCCACCTAGGAACGGTCCAATAGTTGATAAATCGCAATGGGTCACATACAGTGTATATAACTATATATAATTTAACGTGACTTAAATTATACATGCAATTCAGACCCAAAAAACAAATTATACATACAATTGCGATGATAGCCACCAAAATTCTTGATATGGACTGATCATTCTAAACAGTCTTTTTGAGTTTTTAACTTTTTATCTTATCTTCTTTAAGTACAGACTCAGGTTAAATAGTAAAGTAACCAAAACAAAGGCAAAATCTCTAAAATAAATTTGGCCTTTGTTTTTCTTCTTTTGGGCCACTAATGGCATTTCAATCTCAGCTTTTTTCATAATTAAAGGTTATAAGCAAAGCTGGAAGGAACGAAACTCGAAACTTAAAAACAAAAACTTTTACAGAGAATAAAAATTTCATTTCTTTTTTTCTGAAAGACATGAGATAATCATTACTTTGTTTTAATTATCTCCATGAAACACATTTAACTAATCTAAATGCTTTTAAACACAGATCGCTTCTCGTCCGGTGTCTTGAAAGACGTGGGAATATCAGATGAAATATCAGATCAAACGTCTCTCTAGACAAAAACCAATGATTAGCTCTTTTATATAACAAAAACCAGATGTACATTTTAAAGGTAGGAGACCCTCTGACTCAAATACAAGTGTCTCAAAATACTCTTCAGCGCCTCATCTTCTCTTGCTTACTGCATCCAACTGCAAATACAGAGGAACCCTTTTAGTTATTAGCTCTTAGAAATCATCTAAAGATAAACCACATGAAAACATACACAAGAACATAAGCTTACATGTCAAGGCAGATGCAATCTCAGAGCTTTTAATCACACGCAGTCTCTTCACAGATGAAACAAACATTCTGATTTATAAGAAAGAATAAAGACCAGTTAGTACAAAGGGAATAAACAAAGCTCCAAGCAAAATATTCTATTCATTTTGTAAAGATTATAAATTTTGATTACTACTGATTAAAAAGCTGGGAAGTAAGTTTTGTTGTTATGTGATTAAGAATCTGATTCGGCAAAACACTAATAAGATTCGGAGGAAAAAAGTAAGAAGAGATTCTTACTGCCATGGAACATCCCCAACAAGCATCTTGTCCCCTTCATTGTCTTCATAAGTTAAAGTAAATTCTCCTTTTCCATCTAGTAAACCAATGATAGGTGTCTGTTCTCCTTCACCACCAGATGTATCTCTTTGAGCTGTAACCAAACCAACAACATACTCAAACTCTACTCAGTAAGCAAAGGAAACAATCTTTAAGAATATAGAATTAAGATATAACCTGCGAGTAGACCTCTGAAGAGTTTGTCAACGGCAAAAGAGAGCTGTTCGTAGGTATTGTAAGCAGTGAGATCGACTTTACGACCAATAGGAACACCATCCATGTTGATCTTTACAAACATTCCTTCCTTCTTATGCTCGACTTGTTTTTCACCATCAACAGTCTTGTTGATTTGACCTCCATGTGAGGAGGATTCGTTTGCGAGCTTTGAAGAGCTTGTGCTAGCTAGATTCTTTCTGAACGAACGAACCGGAGGCCAACCCACTACTGGACCAGGAGCAGTTCTTTGAACCAACAAACAAAAGCAATATGTCAATACCAGATGACAAAAGCAGATGGTCAAAGAAGGCCAGTAAAAGTTGCAACTTTAACATGTGAAGGTAAAAACAACAATGGAGCAGAAGATGGGTCCCTAATGTCAAGAGAATATCCTCTGTAACAGTGAGGAAAAAGAAGAAAAACCTTTTCAGAGAAGTGTTTTTCTTGGTAGGAGAAAAGTGATTCCCGTTGAAACAGTGGAATGATTTGTCTTCTGATTCCATCTTCATGTTTTGTAGCTCTATGTTCTTCTTCTTTTTCATCGCTGAATTGTCTTCTTCATCACTACTACCTGGAGGTCCAAGCCTCAGCTCAAGTTTCTTCTCTTGATCTGAGTTGTTCTTCTCTTCTTGGTACCATTTTCTTCCTTGGGGTATCAAATCCAGAAGTTTTGGACCGATTTCTCTTTTTCTAGGACAACCCTCCATTATTGTCACTCAAGATTGTTTCTATCTGCTGAATAGGGATGAAATTCGACAAGCCTTAAACTTGAAAACTGAAAATATGTTACAAAGAGAGACACGTACGTACGACAGAGAAAGTGAGAGAGGAAGAAGAAACCTCTGCAACTCACCAAATTTGTTAGAAACCCTTAAAAAAGAAACAATCTTACAAAACTCTGAGCGAGAGCGAGAGCGAGAGCGAGAGCGAGAGCGAGAGAAGAGAAATGTGTAATGACGATATGGTCAGAGACAAGTGATAGGATTTTATACAAATCAAAGCTTTGCTTTCTTTCTTTTTTCTCTCTCTCGTGCACGCTTTGGTGGGTGGGTTCTCTCTCACACAACCTTCTCCTTCTTTTTCTTTTCTTTTTTTTAATATGTTCTCTCTTAAGATTCTGATAGGGACGAGAAGCTAAAAATTAGAAGAAAATTAGGATTTCTATGAAGAAAAAACTCAGCAGAAGAGAATACAGAAAGTGACTCCACTTTCACTCCCTAACCCCACTAACACTAATTGTTTTTTACATGAAAATAAAACCACAAAAAATTCGACTCTAGTGAGTCGAGTGATAATTTATTTCTACAACATATTTATCGAAATTTAATTTTAAAGAGTGGTATAGCTAGTTGCAAGTGGGGTAAAATTTAAGATTTTGGGGTTTGTGTAGAAAAGAAAAAAATTTAGGCTTTTAGGAGTTTATGGAGTAAAACACACGCAACTTGTTCTTATTTTCTGCCTCAAAAATCGCTAATTATGGGTTTGTCTAGAAAAAGAAGCAAACCGTGCTGTTGTGTTCGTAACAAATATCACGGATTAGTAAAATGAATTAAACATATAAATCCAATAAACAAGTTGACCATTAATAAAAACGAGAATAATTAAAAAAATGATACACAAAAAAAGGGAAGATCCCATAATTTATGGTCTGTTAAGGACCACTCTCTTATCTACTGTCCATAAGACACATATCCCTATGCTCTTTAACTCATTTCTTATGGGTCGTCATGGTAATATATTACTCTTTAATCTAAAATTTTATTTTTATGTTCAGCAAATAATTATTGGACTTCATTGGACGATCAGCTGAGAAAACAGGAAAAAATGGGAGAGCATTGTGTAAAAATAATATAAAATATAATTTAGAACTTGGGGGACTATAAGAAAAAATGTCAATCTGTTAGGTAGCTAATCAATTATATTGTCAAAAGATAAAAACAATGCGTACGTGTGGATTACGATGGTATATTTAATTTGCTTCCCCAACCAAGTAAATAGTCAACTGTTTGTCCTAATATTCAATTTCTTTCTCAATACAATTTAACAACACTAAATCTATCAACTTATTCGAAAAATAAACAAAAGAAAAGACTTTAGCGGAATACATATAATATTATGTCCTTTGATTTTTTTTAAAGAAATATACATGATTTTGCTGCGTAAATCAAGAGCATATTACAAGTAACCAATTAGTATTGGTTTTCAGGGAGGAGAATAAGAATGTACATGTCTCTCCCACGTGTGACAGCGATTCTACGGCACAACCTAACGTAGAAATTAATCGAGAGTGAAGAGTTCTGGTCAGACTGAAAGCTAACGTCGCATTCAATATGTTATCATGTACAATAATTTGTCGTATAAATACACAAGTTTTAAAATGATTTATTTTTGTTATATTTTTATTATAAAAAAAAAATTTTAAGAAATGTTTTTTTTTGTATGTTTCTTTTCAAAAAGTGTTATTTCATATGTATTTTTCTCTCATAATTTCTAAAAGAAATGATAGATTTTGAAAAATAGCATTTTTTTATAAAAATATGATTTCAGTTAATCATACACTTTACCATGATGAAATTTAAAGTCTTTGTGGTTATAACTTAGATTTTGTCGATTTTGTTGGATAAAATCAAAATAATATATTGTTAAATTTTACAACTTCCACAAAAATTTTCTGATTAATAATCTCTCTGTTACTTAAAAACAAATTCTAGCTAATTTTCTACAAAATTTTATGGGGTATTCTTAGAAATTTTAGGTACTAATTTGTAAATTTTTAATTGATATCTTCTGTTACTTAAAAAATAATTTTATTTTAAAAGATTAATAATTTTAAGTTTTTATACAAATTTTATTCATGAATTAAAAAATTTCAAAAATATTAACTGAACTAAGATTATACATGCGTTAGAACGCGGAAATTGATTATTTTTATTGTTTATTAATCTATTTTTATTTAGATTGTTCCGTGTTGATATTTTAAATCATTGTTTTTGAGATGTTGTTTTAGATGCCCGAAACCTGAACCAAACTCAATTCAAACTAGAGAAACTAAATCCGACAAAATACCTAAATGGGTAATAAATTTATGTACCCGAAAAACTAAATCTGGATCCGAACTGAAATCAAATCAAAAACCAAATTTTAGTTTTTAGAGTTTTTCTATTAAACTTTCTGTAATTTAAATTTTTATATAAAAATACTCGAACCCAAACTCGATCTATATCGAACCGAACCATATCCGAAAAATAAAAACTACACGAATAAATCTTAAATCAAAAGAACTAAAATACCAAATTGGATGTCTCAAACCCCAAAAAATACCAGAATGAGTCATAAATCTATGTAACCAGAAAAATGAATTCAAACCCAAACCAGAACCAAATCAAGAACCATATTTGTACCCGATACATTTTTATTAAATTTTATTTTTTCTATCTTTTATAGTTAAATCTTTCTTAGTTTTGAATATTTATATAAAAAAATTATAACCAAACCCACTTTAATCCTATTTTTAAGGGTTGTTACAAGGCATATGTTAATTTTATCATATATTTTATAACACATCTAAAATGAAAGTATATCATGCTTTAATATATAAGATTTATTAAATTATTATTGGTGATAGGGGTTTTTATGGCTAGGTAAGGGGTTGAATCGCTTGTACGGATGCAGGTGTTTGGTCTTTGGGATGTTTAGCTTCTCCATCATATACATGTTTACCACATTAGTACAAGAACCACCATCGATAATCAAATTATATACCTTGGTGTGGATGGTACAACGAGTGTGGAAGATATTTTCTCGTCAAATCAAGTCATCGAAGTCAACAATGGTGCTAAGTACTTGGCGGATAACTAGGGAGACTCCATGGTCAAGATACTTTATTTGCGGACTTGATTCGGTTGGCTCTTCCTCAGACTCGTCTTGTGACTCATACCTACCATCTGTCGTGAGTATCATCACTCGCTTGTTGGGAAAGTCTCTTGCCATATGTCTGCGGCCTTGGCACCTGAAATAAGTAATGTCACGAGCATGTGATGATTCAACAATTTTCAGTACCTTAATAGGTTTGGTGGAATTAGTTGTAGGCTTCTTAAATCGAGACTCGATTTTAAGTTTCTTTGATGCCGCTTATACAGTTTTTGGTGCGGTCCAAGTAGCCTTAGGTTTGGCGATCGTCTTCTACTTGATGTTTTTTTTAGCTTGAATGGCAAGGTGTAAGACCGTATGAAGATCGTGGTATAGATTCATCTCCACCTTGACTGCAATCCGTTCATGCATAACCATCGATAAATTGCACCATTAGAGCTTGTTTAGAGTCTTCAATCTCAAATCGGTTCTTCAGAAGCTCATACTCGTCAAAGAACTCATCTACGCTTTTGGTTCTGGCTGATGTGTCGAGAAGAGCCATCTATGTCTCGATGGTTAACAGCTTCAGTGTCTCAGCGGTTTGGTACGACCACATCCGGGACGAGTTTCATTTACTTCCCGACTCTTCGCATGTAAGCAGCGTGGTTTGGGTACTGGTCCATGTCTTATGGATAAGGCCGATGTTGTGCACGTCAGGTGGTACGGGTAGCTCATGGAATCAGATGTTTGTATGAATCCTACTCAACCCGCTTCCCCTTTTTATCGTCTGTGTAGTTAAACCGCAAATGTGTCAGACAGACGTTTTGCTCAATGGTGCAGTTGTGTTTTGAGTATCCAGTGGATCCCCTACTCGTGCTCCGGGTAGAGGGGATGGCTCCAAAAGATCCATACGCTCGTTCATCCAGGAGATTTGCGTTTGAATGTCGATAAGCACATTCATCAGTCTGGTCAACTGGTTAACAGTGGGAGTTGCCTCTTCGTGCTCGGACATTGGTACCTACGAGTACAAAACCAAGAAAAATGGCTAAGTGTTAATGAGTATATTGTGGGATAAAAGATTTAAATTAATGAAAGGTTGGTTCAATTTAAGTGAACCGCAAGGACAATTAAAATCAGAGAATTGAACTCGACTCCACTAAATCAAACGCAAAGTAATAGGCAATATGGAAAGAACTTTTTGATAGTAACCTAAATCTAAGCGCCGCACGGAAAAGATGCAAATATGGAAAATAACACTTAAATAAAAAAAAATAAGCAAGCAAATGGATAAAACTCAAAACAACGAACACGACGGACACAAAGATAAAACAAACGAATTTTTATGGTTTTTCTTTTGATAAAAATGAAACTAACAACTTAAAGGGCACTCGAAATTGATAGAACTAGAGCTTGGTGACTCCTACGACTATAAAAATCAAAGCACAACAAAACACACTCAGAGAAATAAAATCGAAAAAATTGCAAAAACAAAAATAGAGAATTTGAGGCGAAAGGAACAACATAGAGTGATACCATAGAACCTTTCGGCTATGATACCAGATGATATGGCCTCGATGATTGGGTAAGGGGTTGAATCCTTTGGATTCGACCTTGGTGAGTCCGAATAGAAGGAATCGAGAAAGGATAGAATTGCGCGAATGAGAACCACAAAGGAGGGTGATCCGACCGTCCAGGCTTGAAATCCTCACAAGGCTGAACTCATCTTGAATCCTCGAAGAAAAGTGGCAGCTTAGTTTTTCTCTCAGAGAAAAGAAGAGTTCATTCTTTATTAATTCAAAGGTAAAAATACAAATGCCAAAAAAGAACCTTATAAATGGTTCAGTGGCTGGGGAACTTCTTTGGAAAACTTATTAGCAATATACTCCATAAAAGGAAAGAAAAAGATGTAACACTTTAAACCAAACGAGAAACAAATAAAACACAAAAAGGGTCCAAATAAGGAAAGTTTGTTTGCTACAAAGCTCGATAACTAATACTTGTCATTAGGACCGAACGAACCTAGACACTAACTTAAACTAAGGTTAGATGGTGTTGGAAGTACGTGCAAAAATAGATATGGTAAAACAAACATGTACCTGGGTCGAAGAAAAGCTTCCCACGGTAAAGGTTGTGGTTGAGGCTGGGCTTCCTGCGGTACGGTCCGTGATTGAGGCTGAGCTTCCTACGGTACAATTTGTGGTCGATGCATAGCTTTCTGTGGTACAGTTTGTGGTCGAGGTAGAGCTTCCTGCAGTATAGTCTGTGATTGAGGTTGAGCTTCTTGTGGTACGCAATGTGGTCGATGGTACCTTACTCGTGGTACGTACGATGTTAATCTCTTCAACCATTAGAAGGTTGAGTCACGATAAGTCTGTCTCGGTTATACGCTTAATCAGGTTGAGTAGCGTGTCGATTGAATCGATGAACTTGTTGCGGATGGTGATGATTTTCCCTTGAGTGTCTAGTCCATCACGTATGATCGGTATGTGTTGGATGATTTGAACGATCAGCAGACTATGGTCGATGGTCTCATCAATTGGTGTAAAGTTGTGAAAAAATGTATAGAACAAAAAATTATACATTTATAATCAATTATTAGATATATTTTTTAATGTGTGAATTTTTTTTAAAAATCTATGAAAATGAAATACATTAAAATTTAATAAAATTTTATTATATGTTAAAGATTAAATTGGCCACTAAAAAAATTACAAAAATTTTTATTTTGAAATCCAGTCATACAAGATAGAGATCTATAAACCGATCTATGATAAAGAACCAAGCTATGATGAATCTAGACAAAAATCATCGAAACAAAATCACTCCAGATCCATCAAAATCTGAAAACTTGAAAAAAGTTCATGATGTTAGATTATAAATCTAAAACTCTCAGATTAGATCGAAATATATGAGTGAAAAAGAGAAACAGAAAAATAAAGAACGAGGCACAATACAGGGACTTGTAAGACTCGGACGTTGGCCAGAGAAGACAATCTCTTAAAAAACAAAAAAAAAGTGTTAAAAAAAATGTGTGTTTTCTGTAAAGAGAGTCTAATGTGTAATTTGGGAGAAATTGGCGAGGGGATGTGTAATCTCAAGTCATACGTTGTCTCCGTTTTACCCAACTCCGTGACTTTCTTCATCCCTCCTCACTGTCACCCAAAACCTTAACCACAATTAACTTAACCAGTCCGGTTAACTTAACCGCACTTCTTTTTTTTACACTGGTCAATAATAATCAAAACTAGATCCGCGCAGACAAAGTAGACAGTGGACACATGTTGCACTTACACAAGATTTTTAGATCGTACGATAAGGTTTAAATTCCGGCTTTAATCTGAGCCGTTTAATCAAATAAAGATACAGCAAACGCAAGGGCTTGGATTTAAGAATGCAAAGCATCCAATTAAAAGTAGCCGACTCAGGAGAAAAGGAACAAAACAACTCGTGAATTCAATGTCATATCAGATTGAAAGAGACTATAGTGGTGCCAATGATGCTCTTCTCAATATTTCATAGAATCTACAAATTTTAGATATGTTTTATTTGTCTAAATCATTCGATTATTTTATGCACTAGCTATAATTGTATTGGATGTTTTGGGTATTATCCTTTAGTTCACTCTTTCTCAGTCTCTGCTACTCGTTTTTAATTTATAATTATATTCACAAAATAGTTTTTTTGGGAGGGGGAAGTGAAATCAAATTTAACAAAATAAAAGCGATAAAAAGGCTGAACAAAGCCTACTTTAAATGGGCCATGAAACCCAAAAAAAAGGCCGAGTGGCTGATAAAAGTTTATGCCTTCATGGACAAATGTAATAGATTTTCAGTATATGTAATTCCTAACAATATATTTCAGATGGTCGAATTTGTTGATCGCTGCCTTCACGCATTTTCAGTCATGTTCCCTCCAACTGAAGCAACGAGATCTTCAAATGGGCTTTTTCTTAGTATTTTAATATTGGGCTTCTGTCTTAGCTTTGGGTTTAATTTCGTTTCTTCCATGACTAAGAGGTTTTTTTATATCCAAGTTTATAAGTTTGTTTTAGACTATTATAAGTAGCTCTTTGCTTCATGGTTCATTGGTCATGTCAGTTTCTCCAACTGGTGTTTCAAGTAACCTCAAAGACCCATACACTTTGTGATTCATATCTTAATAACTAACTAAGATTATACCCACGCTATAGCGTATGATTTAATTGTTTTTTTAACCCATATTCATTTAGTTCTTGAACCCATATTGATATTTTGAATATTGTTTTCTAGATATTGTTTTAAAAACTCAAAAACCAAATCGAAAGCAACTCAAATTAAAGTAACCGAACCCGAAAAAAAACATGATAAAATACCCCAATGAGTCCTAAATCTACGTATTTGAAAAACCAAATCCAAACCCGAATCAAAACCAAATCAAGAATCAAATTTTAGTTTTTCTATTAAATTTTTTAATTTTTTATGTAAAAATACCCGAACCCCAACTCGATCTATACCGTACCAAACTCTATACGGAAAATAAAAAAAAATCTGAATATTTCTTAAACCAAAATATCAAAAATACCAAAGTAGGTGAACCAGACTCGATAAAGTACCAGCATGTATCGTAAAATTGAATCTAAACCTGAACCAGAATAGAATTAATAACCGAATTTGTAACCGATATGTTTTTATTAAGATTAAGATTTTTTTAGAAATTTTTTTAAAAATCATTAACAAAATGACTTAAACCTATGTTTAAGAGGTGTTATGAAATATATATAAGATATAAAATCAATCAATCCAAGAGTTAATAATAAATTTACATAATGATAATTGGTAAACAAAATCGTAGATATTATTTTGTTAATTAGAATCCATGTCACGCAGTTGAAATTATGGACACACGAAAAGTAACTAGAAAGGAAAAAACAAGAAATTTCTGAATTTATTACAAATAAGAAAATTAAAAGTCAATGTCAATGTCGGAAACCATATCGCCGATAATAAGCCCACCCAAAAGCCCAGCTCCCATTCCAAGCCCTGCTTTATTCTTCTTCGGCAGCGCTTGCGTCCTCGGACAACCATATCTATATGACGACGGCGGCGGCGGATAAATGTACCCATGATGATGTTGCGGAGGCGACATAACATACCCATGAATTGACTGTGGCGGTTGCGTTTGGTGATACGAATTACCCGAAGGCGGCGGATACAGATGATGCGGCAACGGAGAAGTAGTGTAAGACGAAGGAGGATATATGTTAGAGGCGAAGGGAGACGGAAGAGGATAAACGGCATTTGCCTGCTCCGAGTCAGGAGAATTGTAATGGTACGGGTATGGATACGGCGGTGCAACATATGTTTGCGACTGAGATGACGGCGGTGTAGAATATCCTTGCGGCTGAGATGACGGTGTATATCCAATTGACGCTAGCGATGGATACAAACCAGATTCAGAAGGCGGAGGATAAGTTGTCGACGGCGGAGGATACGTAGTCGACGACAGAGGATAAGTTGTCGATGATGGAAAACTAGACGATGTCTCTATGGAATTCGGGTAAACGGGTGATGATCCGATGGATAGATCCGGTTTAAACGACGGCGTATAGAAGCGGTACGAAAATGTCAACGAACCTTGACCTCTCCCAGCTGGAGTTCTCACTTGATACGTCACAAATCTCATCATCCTCTGCCCATTACCGCTACCGTCACCGTTAAATGACGGAGAAGAAGAAGAACCGAGAAGCTCAAGAACAGGAACTTGGACTTCTCCGAGATCTTTGTCGCCGAGCATCCGTTGGCACACCAATTTCACGTTTAGTGTCAAACGCCCTTCACGGGCTAACCTTTGATTGATACAAAATTTAACCAAGTGATTCCAGGTAGGCTCGTATCCTCCGGTGCGATCCACGGGGGTTTTCTCCTTGTGACTCTTCTCAGAATCATCGCCGTTGATCCAAACCATAGCGTATATGTCCATTTTGGTGATAAGATTGACATTTTCAAGATCTTTTGCAGAGTAAATGTTGAGTTCTAAGGTCAGATCCGCCATTGCTAAGAGAAGGAGAAGGAGATAGATAAATTAGAATTTTGAATATATAAATCTACGCGTAATTAATAAATCAGGTAACGGAAGCTTCTAAAATAATCAGATGATTAATTCACAGATGTTCAGATCTGGTGGACACTAGAAGATTCCTTGCCCCTATACCTTACCTATAGGCAATCAATTTTAGCCGTTGATTTATAACAAATATTAGCCACGTAGTAATCAGTTTAGTTTATGTCTTTCATTCACACTTCAGCTTTTTTGTATTGCACAAGTATTATGTGTTTGAATGGTGACCCAATCAATATTCACGGGTCTGAAGTAAAAAAGTTGAAATGTCACCAATCAACACAATTTGTGTTGTCATTCGCACGACAGTACAAAAAAGCAAAAAGTAAAAAAAGTTTGTTTCTTACCCAAATTATTTGGACCGCGAAATTATTTGCTCTCTCATCACATTTGCTGCGGTCCAACTTGTTTTGTGTGCGGTCCAGCACAAAATATTCTACAAATATTTATATATAATAAATTAATAATATTTTAATCATAAATTATATTATATATACCATCGATGGGCATATGAATTTGCGTTATCTTTTACTTGTTTCATCACTTCTCAACATACTTCTCTCAATTTCTCTCAGCCATATCCTATTAAGGTAACTTTTTCATTTTGTTAATTAAACATGTTGATCTTTTTGTTAATTAGACATTTTTTCTTTTAAAGATTCGATAAAACTATATATGTTGAAATAGATTAGGATCCACTTCAACCAATTAACACCAACTAATTAAACATGTTAGAATAGCTAAGATTTATTAGCTCAAATTTAATTTTAATTACTTTATGATATTAATGTAAAATATTTCATTCTAACACTTTTTAATTATCTTAATATATAATAATTGTGATACATACTTAACTAATGCCATATTTTTGTATAATACATGATAACGCTAATTATAGTATGTAATTACTGTAACCCATATATTTTGTCTATTTGAAAAAACTACGTTTAAGTTATTTTATGTTCCTGAACAACAAAAGTTGTTATAGTTAATAATTTGATTATTCAACATTATTTAGACATGATCGTGTGTGTGTGTATATATATATATATATATTGTTGCTGTTTTCAAAATTAATCAACATTGTATATAATAATTTTAAGACTTAAGTAGCACTAATATATAATAAAACGATTGATAACTTCTATGATATTAATGAATTATTATATTTAAAATTGTAAGTTCTTAACACGAAAATATTTATATATAATTAATCTCTTAATAAAATACTTACAATTATAATACTTACTCTATTGGTAACAAATTTATATAGTTTAAGCTAATATTTAAATAAGTTTAATTTTTTAGCTGTATTATATAATTTGAAAATTAGGAAAAACATGTAACTAAAAATGATAGATTTGGTTGTAAGTCAAAATATGAAAACGTTTTGAATGTTTGGATAAAAGAAAATACAAATAAATTTATCAAGAGAATCATTTAATATATAAATTATATTGATCATATTAACACATGTTAAATAAATGCAGTTATGTCATCTAATCGTCACATAAACACAAATAGTTCGAGAAGACCAAGATCAACTCATCAAGGAGAAGGTTCAGCTCCTCCAACTGAAACAGCTGTAGGGTAAAAATTTAACACTTTTGTTAGATTATAATAATAATTTTAATATAATAAGTAACAATATACTTTGCAAAATTGTAGAATAGAGAACTATTTAAATGGACTTACGAACAAGAAAAAACATTGATAGAATTATATGATGAAGCACTTAGTATGAGTGATTATACATGGTTGAGAAGTTCCGCTGCTAGAGAATATATGGTTGAGAAGTTCAACCAAGCATTTAACATGAATATAAGCTATATCTTCTTCAAAAACAAGTTTGATGAATTCAGAAAGAGTTATAAGAGATAGAAAACTCTTATGAATTATACTGGGATCGCGGTTGATCCAGATTCAGCTATGATAGAAGCATCTGATGCATGGTGGAAGGAACGTGAATCGATAAACACAATATTTATCAATATATGAATATATATATATATATATATACAGTAAATAATGTGATAACTTAAATTTTATAGGGGTGTAAAATAGAAAGGAGCTTAAAACGTAAACCACCAGTATTTCTGTGAACATAAAGTTTTTTGAATTTTTGACAGCGATTAAGAGATTTGCTTGCGATTATATTAAGACTCCAACACGACAAGAATTACACCGAATTCCAGAACGATTGCAAATGGACAAAAGATATTGGCCATATTTTAGTGGCTTTGTTGGGGCTATGGATGGGGTTCATGTTTGTGTTAAAGTTAAACCAGAATTACAAGGAATGTATTGGATCGACATGATCCTTCAACATCATGGCAATATGTGATTTGGTCATGTTATTTACATATATGTGGAATGGAGCACCAGGATCATGTCATGACACAGCTGTTCTCACAATGGCAAAACAAAGTGATTCTGAGTTCTCCCTCCCCCCGGCAGAAAAATACTATGTTTTTGATTCTGGATATCCAAACAAGAAAGGATTTCTGGCTCCTTACAAATCCTCAAGAAATAGAGTTGTAAGATATCATATGTCACAATTCAACTCTGGTCCTCCTCCAAGGAATAAAGAAGAATTATTTAATCGATGTCATGCATCTTTACGTTCAGTTATTTAGAGAACCTTTGGAGTTTAGAAGAAGAAATGGAGGATTCTTTATGATTTCCCAAGACATAGCGTTAAAGTACAAAAAAGAGTTATAATGGGTACAATGGGATTACATAATTTTATAAGAATTTCAAATTTTCTGGATGCAGATTTCACAGAGATAATGGAGAAACAGGAATAAACAACATGGATGACGAACCATATTCTGGAGACATAGAAACGACATAAGTAAATGATGGAGAACGTATGTCAGAAATAAGAGATAATATTGCAAATATGTTATGGGAAAATCAAAGGCGTTGATATTAATTTTGTTTATTTTTGTTATTTTTATTTTTAAATGAATTAATGGTTTTTAAAAAAATTTAATTATTTAATTATAAAATTTTCTTATTAATTAGTTATAATAATTTTAATTTATAATATTATCTAAAAACCCGCACCGCTTTTATGTTTTCACCAATCACAATATTTTTTTTGTCCCGTACCGCTATATTGTCACCAGTCAAATTATGTTTTGTCCTGCCTTTTTTATTTGGATCCCAGTTGGACTGCATTTGTCCCGCACCGCAGTTGTACCGCACCGCACTGCACTCTGTCCCGCACCGCTAAAATCACTGTCACCATTTGGAGCCTATATCATCACTCTCAAACCAAAAACTTCTTGACGCGGTAAACTTAATTTCAATCATTATTTGATAATTTGATTCAACACAACTAAGTTTCTAAGATCATTACTTTGAAGCCGAGTTCTTCTCAGTCTGGTGGTTAGGATGATCCAGCTAATGACTATGGCATATAGGTTTCGATTTCTTCCCTCTATGCAGTTGCTAGATTAAATAGGAATTTTAAGGGTTGGGCTAGGCTATGGATCGAGCCTTGTCGATCCAATTGTTGACAAAAAAAAAAATCATTACTTTGAAACCTTATTCATTAATTTAAGACTTAATTTTTAAGCTCATTTTGGGCTCCACGATTGGAGAAGACCAGTTAATAAGGAACGAGACGAACCGGTATCCGTCAATGCTAACTTGGCCAATTTCTTCATCGCGTTTATTTTCTCCCTAACTAGACCGTCTTGCATGATCTCGCGGACTCGTTTCTCCACCTCAGTTGAGGTCACGAAACCAGCCTCCGATTCATTCATGGGAATTACAATCTTAATCTCCTCCACAGAGGCCATATAACCATCGGTACACCTAACCATGGTAAACCAATTGAATGGACCGGATCATTCTATGCAAATATATAACTGGAAATGTGTATAAACCGTTAATTTACCTGCGTTAATGGATTCAAGAATGGAATTCCAACCTCAATGAGTGACAAAACCTCCTATTGCTTTGTGATTCAGAATTGGAACTTGTGGAGCCCACGATTTGACGACCATCCCTCTGTCTCTGGTTTGGTTTAAGAATCCTTCCGGTTGTGAATCAAGCCAATCCAAACAAGAAACTATGTTTTTACCGTTCTTATCTTTGGTTCTTCCGTTCATAATGAGTGGTCCAATTGGATAAATATCTGGAAAACAAAACTCATCTGTTATGGCCTTGATGGCTCTGTTCTCTAATGCTTCAAACGTATTGATAATAATCCCTGAAGACTTCGAGAGCTGTTTAGCAAAAAATATGAAAGCATCGTAAACATCATCACGCTCGAGCACCGGTTTAAGCATATCGGAGACTTTAACCGGAGGAACATCGGGTATGTTGAGGAACGTGTGGACATCTTTGAGGTTTTTCCCGGCGGTTGTTTCATCGATAGATGGGAGATGAAGAAAGGAGGCGAGACAAGCAGCTCTGGAGGTGAAGAAGTAGTAGACTGGGAATGTGAAATCAGCAGTGACGTCGAAAACGGAAGTGCGGAAGAAATCAATTATCATTCCACGAAGGTTGAAGTTCTGAGTGATTGAGAAAAAGGTTCGGTGGACATTTGGGTTGCTGAAACAGATGATTTCGAGAACGAGTTTTTCATGGTGACAGCGTGAGCTAGAGGAGGAGGTGTTGGGCATGACGATGGGTAGGCGATGAAAGGTGATTGAAGGGAAGGAGGAAGAGATGTAAGTAGCGGTTGATTCCGGCTGATAAGGAGGTGGAACAAAAATTATACGGATGGATAAAGATGGGTTATTGGCAAGAATGAGTTTGCCTAACTCAACCATGGACACTAAGTGACCTATTGGTGGTGATGGATACAGAACTATAGCTTCTTGCTTTTCCATGTGATGTGATCGTGAGGAAGCTAAGGAACCGGAGCTGGTAGGACCAATCACACTTCGAGAGCTAAGGAGTTGGCTAAANGAGTTGGCTAAGGAAGTTCACTCGCTCATTGCTGAAGGATCATTCTCGTCACCAGCTATGCAAGTCTTCAACATCTACACTTTGGAGGCTTTACCCGGTAATGATAACTAAGTAATTTAAGGTGAGGAGGCTGTACTCTTTTTCCCATAGTTGAGTTTTGTCCCAATTGGGTTTTTTCAGCATGGTTTTTAATGAGGCAGTTGAATCACTACGTTGAGTTGCTTAGGAGTCTTTACCATAGGGTAATAATGTACAAGTCCTTCTGACTTTGTACTTAGTCTATTTAGAAGTGCACCAATTAGTGGGACGCTTCGTTGTTTTTATTTAAGTTTTAGACTACATGTTGTTTTTTTAGAACTACATGTTGTTTTGCTTTGAGGGTTATATTTAAACCCAAAAACTTGCTGTAAACCCTAGAGTGGAATAATATTGAAATCACGTTGAGTGTGAAAAGGGTTCTTCTCTCACGTACAGATTCTTTGAACACGTTCTTTGAATCCGAGTTTCTTTACACGTTGTGAATTAGAAACTCTTCAATCTATCATCAACAAATCACGTTTCACCAATTCATCCTCAAATTCACGAAAATCACCTTCACATCACCTTCAGCCACGTTTTCATTCTTCATCAACACCATCCAATTCACGCAGCCATATATTCATCTTTCCCATCCTTCACGAGTTCATCTTCATCAATTTCCCTTCAATTCACGGACTTAGCATCATCACCAACCACGAATTCCCCTGCAGCATCATCTTTTATCATCGTGTTCATTCTGCATCATCAACAACAAATTCACGTCATTCATCCAGCAGCCTCATCAACGTTCTCGAGTCCCTCCTTTTCATCAAGTCCTTAGCCTTCATCAGAGCTCTATCCTAGGGAGTTCACATCACCATGGTACACTTTGTTGCAAGAGTGAAAACAAGAATGTGAGAGTGGAAGATGTTGATGATGATACCCTTTAAAATCAAAATCACACACGGCTCTTTAGTTGCGAAACGATATGAGATTTTATTTCTTTCACTTATTTTACAGTATGATGAGACGACAAACCATCAGTGGTAGTGGAGGGCCTACACAAAATCAGATGGACAAATCAAAATTTGACTACTAAACATATTTTTCTTTCATCCTAGGAAGAAACCCACTCTTTTCTACTTTTACGTATTTGCTTTCCTTCTTTTCATATTTTTCTTTACAACTTTATATGTTTCCTTAAATACTTGTATATATTACTTGGACATGCCAAAAACTTTTTAGAATTTTCTTAGTTTAGTTTTCCCTTTCTAAAAGTCAAAAACGTTATGCTAAACTGTAATATTATATATATAGTAGATATATTTTGCGAGGTTAATAATGTTAGTCTAGATTATGATAAGGTTAGAAAACTTTTCATAAATCCATTATTTGTGAACTATGTCCTTCAACATTGGATTTCTTATCTTTCTTGAAATGAAACAAGGTAATTAAGTTTAAAGATTATGATATGGTTAGAAGAGATGAATTTGCTAAAAAAACTGTATTTTACATAAAAATCACTAATAAACCATACTATATTTTTAATTAAGTAACTAACAATTTGAATATAGTCGAACTGTTTTACTAAATACCAAAATATCATTTTTAGAGAAAATGGACTTGTATAGTAATATAATACTATGCGATATAAAACAATAAAAATTCTTTTATTTCTAATGCATGAATATTATCTATACTATTAAAAGATGATGCATTTTAAGACTTTAACCTTGGAGCCCTCCACTCTATGTCTATCGCGGATGAGGATCCTATCGATCTCCCTACGACAGGACAGTACTCGAACATTCAAGATAATGAGTTCATCCTCCTTGGCCGACTATTCAACCCAAGGAAAGAAAACATGGCAAAAGTGATGCTTACTATGCCTCGTATCTGGCGTACTTTCTCAAAGATTATCGGTGCGGTTTTATCTCATGATCATTTCCAATTCAAATTTCCCTCTGAAGAATCTCTTTTGGCTGTCACCTGTATGGGCCTTTGGAATTTCGATGAATGGGGTATAGTGGTGGAACAAAAAATTGGCTTGCATGCGGATCATATCATCACCAAGGTCCCAATCTGGATCCGTTTATTCAATATCCTAGTCCAACACCATACTCATGACTTTTTTACGGTTGTTGGTAGTGTTCTTGGAGAAGTACTAGAGGTTGATCATGACAAAACCACACTAAGTTACACCAATTCATCCGTGTGAAAATCCTTTATGATTTAGAGTCTCCTTTGTGGCCACATCGTGGTTTCAGACTCCCTGATGGTAAAATCATCAAAGTAAACTTTGAATTTGAGAGAGTTAAAAAATCATGTTTCAATTGCCACCGTTTAACCCATGACAAAGCTCACTGCCAATGGAGCTGCTCTTCGTCTCCGCCATCTTCACTATAGAATGAAGACAATGGTGATTCATGTTTAAAGCAAGCTATGATCAACCCCAAGTCTGTTGTCCCATCTTCTGACCAAACGTCAAGTGAGGATTTTATTGATGGAGTTCTGTTACTAACTGCCACTGACAATTCTTTCCATCCCTATTCCAAGGAACCTGGAAACTCTGATAGTCCAGGTTACCAGGGAATGGTAAAGTCCCCCTATGATACAAAGAAGCGTACTCAATAGGATGAAGACTTTAATCTACCTCTAAAGGAGACTCCACCAAACAGGGAACTTTCCTCTTCCTCTCTCAATCAAGAAGGACATGATCCCACTCATATCCCTTCATCACGGCCGGTCTTAAAGCATACATACCAACCGAAACATTTTAATAAGCCTACTTTTCAACGTCCAAACAGGTCCAGGCAACAGCCTTCCCCTAAATTGATGGAGGGTAACTCATTAAGCACACAAAAAAAACGTAAGTTACAAGATGACCCTCTTCATATCATTAACTACCAAGATAATACTAACCAGACAGGTATGGTGGCTATCCTTAAGCCACCCGAAACCCAATGAGTATTCTCAGTTGGAACTGTCAGGGATTAAGAAATACCCTGACAGTTCGACGTCTAAAGGTAAAGTCAGAAAATGATATTTCCAGACTACTAATTTCTCATGGAAACAAAAAATACAGATAATGTTACTTCTGTTCGACAGTGGCTTGGCTACCAATATTCATATATTATAGATCCGATTGGATTTAGTGGCGGTTTAGCAGTTTTCTGGAAACATCAAGAAGTTTTGGTTATCCTGCAAGGTAACCCTCATAGCATTGATACTAAGCTAAGAATTGGAATGCATAAGGTTTTTGTCTCCTTTATCTATGGCCATCCGGTCCAACACCAAAGATACCAGGTCTGGAATCAATTGAACCTTATCAATACTACTCGGAACTCTGCTTGGATTATGATAGGTGTCTTCAATGAAATCCAAAATAACAAAGAAAAATTAGGAGGTCCAGCTCGTCTAGAAAGAACCACATTCCATTTATGCTCATTACTTATGGAACTGCGGTATGCAAGAATGTCCAAGTTCATGTCCTTTTTTCTCATGGATGGGCCGTCGCAACAATCATTGGGTTCAAATACATCTTGATAAAGCTTTTGGTAATGCGGACTTATGGAAAAAATTTCCTAGGACCCATACTAAGTATTTGGTGATTATGGGGTCAGACCATCGACCTATCTATACTTCTTTTGCTGTTGACGACTATATTTTCGCCAAAAGATTCTTTTTTGATAAAATATGAATTTACAATAAGGAGTTCTCCACGCTAATAGCACAAATTTGGTATTCTGTAATCCCAACCTCATCATTATATAATAGACTCAGACTCTGTAGGAAAAAAATTTCAACCTGGAAGAGGCTCAAGCAAACTAATTTTTCCCTACATGTTGATGTACTTCGAAGCAACTACAAGAAGAGGTTATCAAACTTCACCAGATTTTGATAAGATCTCAAATCTCAAATTAGAGCTCACACAACGAATATGTGATGAGGAAGATTTCTGGAAGCAAAAATCTAAAGAAAAATGGCTGCAGGATGGGGATGCTAATACCAATTTTTTTCATAACAGTGTAAATAGGCAAAGGATTAAGAATAAGGTAAATTGTCTTCAAGATTCATAAGGTAATTTACAGTATCTGGAGGGATCCAAAGGCTCCATTGCTGCGCAATATTTTCAAACCTTATTTAACTCCTCATTCACTAAAGATGCCCACCTCCTGACTCAGCATATACGTCCCAGGGTAACTGATGAAATGAATTTAACTCTTCTTGCTCCAATATCCCACGAGGAAATTAGAGAAGTAATTTTAAGTATTAACACTAACAGTGTGCCTGGTCAAGATGGTATGACAGGCATATTCTTTCAACGATATTAGGAAACCATCGCACCACAAGTTATTGGAGAAATACAAAAGACGTTTGAACATGGCGTATTCCCGACTGAGTGGAACTACACCTACATTAGCCTGATTCCCAAAACTAACAAACCGATACATATGACCGACTTTAGACCCACCAGTCTGTGCTTTATGACTTATAAAATTGTCTCCAAAATCATCACTCGCATACTCCAACCCCTTTTACATGATATCATCTCAGACACATAAGGAGCATTTACACTGGGTAAATTAATTAGCGATAACATTATGATTGCGCACGAGATCATCCATCACATCACTACTAAACGCAATGGTTACGACAATTTTATGCTAGTTAAAACTGATATCTCTAAAGCATATAGCCGACTATAATGGGAATTCCTGCATCAAGTACTATCATATTTGGCTTTAATGATAGATGGATCCAACTGATATTGTATTATGTATCTTCAGTATCATACTCAATGTTAATTAATGGACAGGCCCATGGTCTTATCCAATCGTAGAGAGGCATTAGACAAGGAGATCCAATGTCCCCCTACCTCTATATCCTTTGTACTTAAGCTATCATTAGGAAATTAGATTTTCTTGCCTTTCAAGGAACCTTATCTGGTATTCAGTTCCATAGGTCTGGACCAAAGATTAATCATCTCTTCTACACTGATGACAATTTTTTTATATGCCATGCAAACGTTCAGGTAGCGCGCTCTTTGAAGGAATGTCTTACGGAGTATTCCTTAGTTTCTGCCCAAACCATTAACTATGACAAATCAGCTATAACATTTGACTCTTCTCCTGATGATTCTAAACAACTAATTCGGAATATTCTCAATATCCACTTGGCTCATGGTATGGAAAAGTATCTGGAATTACCTGAATCTTTTAAATGCTCCAAGACAAAAATCTTTCAATTCATCACTGATAGTCTAAAACAGTGAACAACCAAGTGGTTCACCAAAACACTATATATGGGAGCTCGTCTCTTCCTTACCCTTGGCTAGACCTGCATGTCCGTTGTACCGAGTGCATCCAAGGATGTTACCGGTGGTGGTCCCATCAAAAATGGTGAACGGGCTCAGGTTTACTTCCACTATGAAGTTGTCACTAAATTCTGCATAAATTGCCAGAAACTCACTCATGAAGCATCTATTTGTTCCTTTATTCCGCTTCCATCTGACTACCTCATCTCCACGCCAGCAAATACTAACGAACAAGACGAATCTTCAACTTCTCTCTCACACATGGACTTCCAAGACCAAGAAGATACTGAGGTTCCTGCTGGTCAAACACAACATGCCACTTACTTCAGTCAATCTTTTGCAAATAGGATTGATGGTCTTACTTCTCTCTCGGACACAATCAGAAATATTGCTCACTATAACTCTGACTTTGAAAACTACACTGCAACATTTGAGTTGGATTTGGCTACAACTGCATCACAACAAGATGTTGAGGTCTTCATTGACCGAGAAACAAAGCGCAAACGCTACCCGGATTTTGAGGGTGAACCATCAAACAAGGCTCCAAGAACTTTCTAACTCCGTGACTCCCAAGTCTCATTACTTGTATATTAAGCAAGTTCTCTACGCCACTCTAGTTCCTCTTTCTATGTTTTCCATCGGCTAGTTCTACTTTTGTTATGCCAATTACGCTTGTCTTTTGGTCCTTTCTATTGCATTAGTATGTTTAGTCTAATGATTTACTCATTATACTCCGTTTGTTTCTATTTTAATGTTAATCAGTTTCTGAAAAAAGAAAAAAAAAACCTTGTTGAAAAAAATACATAAAATTCCACTAGAATTTTAATTATAGAAGAATTAAAAAATAAAACTTCGGTAAAGGCAAAATAGTCCCACATATTATTATTCAATTATTATCATCTAATTAATTTTTGGATACAATATGTGAGTCTTTGCAGTTAATTAATTCAATCAATACATTTAAAAAAAACTATAAATCAAACCCATAAAATTTGTAACATACTATTTAATAATACTACATCTAAATAATATTTACTTTGATCATCTGATAAATGATTATTTTATAAAAATACTGGTCATTTGATATTACATATCATATAGTAAAAATTGTCATTTGATATTACAGTACACAGTACCGGTCCTATCTATTCTGCCCAAAGCAAATAAAGAAATTGATGCTCTATTTCTTTCTAATCAATTCAAAATCATGAAAATATAAAACTAATATCATAGTTTGTTTGACAAAAAATAAACCTGAAAGATAATCCTCTTTGCTTTTTTTTTTCTACCTCCTATTGGAATTGTTCTGCACATAGAATAGATAAAAAAAAAAATTAATCTAATTCACCAATAACTCACAATATAAAAACAAAATATTGTTAACAATTTGTGAACTTGTGAGCTTTTCTAAAACTAAGTAAACAACGATACAATTCTCAATTAGTGCTTCATTCTACTCATAAAACAATATCGATCACTATTATATATATAATGTTTTTGAGATTGTGTGAATTGTTAAATACAATTGAATATAATAATGATACAACTGTTCGGTCACTGGCTGATCCTCAATTTTGATCACAAAAGAATGAATTGTATATAATTCACAAAATCACAAATAAAACATTGATGCACTATTCGATCAATCACTATCACAAAATCTAAAGATTGCCTTCCAACTCATCATGTTTTAGCGTTGCTTTATCAATTTAGTAATCGACTAAATTGTTAAAGGTTTTAACAAATAACTGACTTATTTAGAATGATAGAATTTCCAAACTTCGGTGATCGAAATTTTGAGAAACTAGAATACAACGTCCTTTCAGAAAGACTCGAACCCATGACCTCATATGTAACTACAAGACCCTAAAAGTTTTTGAAAAATTGATGCCTCTAAAGTTATTTATCTTGTATGTTGTCCAAAGTAAATGTTTGTTGGGCCTATTCCCAAGGCCGGGCTTGAGTGATCATTTGATATTACAAGCCATTAGTCGAGGACGTATGGTCCAATGGTAGTGGCTACTTTCGTTTTTATCAGGCACCAGAGTTCGATTGCTCTCCGATGCAAAAGAAAATAAAAAAAAGGATTTTAGAATATAGATTTTGGCTATGAACCTGCCTTGTCGATCCAATTAAGAGTAAGTTTGACAAAAAAAAAATATTACAAGTCATTAATTAGAGATCACTTAATAATTATGGGATTTTAGAATTATTAAATGATTTGATAAATCCGAGTTATTTAATTTTTAATAGTTATTTTTATATAGTTTTTATGTTTCATAAACATTTGATATTATAACATTACAAAAATTACTTAATATTAAATTAGCTAAATCATTTTTATTTTTTTTAATCCTATGCTCCTGTATGAGCTAGAATCTAGTTATATCATTAAGTCTGGTGAAAATTACTTAATATTTAAATAGCTAAATCATTTTTGAAAATTCATGAGTATTGTTAGGGCATGGATAGTGGTGTTACTCTATTTAGAGTCTCATACATAATAAAAAATTAATATTTAAATATAATATATTTTTCTAATTAAATTTTAAATCAAAAAAAAAAGAACCAATCTCTACTTGATACATGTAAAGATTGGTCTCTACAATCTCTACTTGGTGAGACTCTCTCTCACCAAGTCTCCTATTTTTTATTTTATTTTACTTTTTTATTGTGGCGATACTCATCAAAGTATTACCACTATGAGTGCTCTTATATCATTAACTTTGGGAGCACGTACACCATTGTTTTTGATGATGTGATTTGAAAACCATAAATTCAAGTTGATTATATTTTTTCAAAAAAAAAATGCATTAGTGATATTTATATAAAACAGAGTAATAAGAACTATTCATCTATATAAATAAATAAAATAAAAAAGCAGAGAAAGAGATTTAGAGATGAATGAGATTTTTCAAAATTTGTGTATGATAAATATAGAAACTACACTGAACATACATAAGTTCTTCTTGAATTAGATGCAGGACAATTATACCCCTATAATTCTAGATTACTTTAAAGATAACCCTCTTCTTCTCTTTCCTTGGATTCTTTTTCTCCTCTCATTTTCTATTTGTCTAGCTCTCTCTCCCAAAATCTAATTGGTCTTTCTCTACAATTTTTCAGTCGCCTGTTCTTATACCCACAACTTCGTCTTCTTTTTATACAAAATCTAATCATTTTCCTTTATTCATTTATTCTTTAGACTTTTTTTTTCTTTACTCACATAACAACTATAATACATGTTTAGCATATGTGTTGTGTGTTTAACATTCATCTTACATACTTAACTTACATTTTGCACATTTAATATACACGTTACACATTTAACATATTCAATCATGTTACATATTACATACATGTTACATATTTAAATCGTTGGATTTAATCCTTGATTTTTCCTTAAAATCATTTTCCTTAAAATTATTTTCCTTTCTTCAACCATTTATTTTTTGGATTTTTCCTTTCTTTCCTTCATTTTTACTTGCATATCAACTATAATGCCTGTTTAGCATATATGTTGCGTACTTAACATAAATGTTACATATTTAACATACTCAATCAGGTTACATGTTACGAGACCCATTACATATTTAACGTACATATTACATATTTAAATTACATAGCAGAAACCCTAAAAATTACATATTTAGTGTCAGCATTACTCTTTTACTCAACATTTTTAATGGGCTTAAATCCTAAAAATATTATTTTAGTCAATGGTCTTTTTCCTTTCCAATTAAAAAGATTTTAGTTTGTAGCATTATTTAATGCATTTGTGCACAACATATATAGAAACAGAGTTTTTTTTTTGTCTTTTAGTACTGTTCCTAGGTGAGAGAACTAATTTTTCAAGAATTGTTGTTTTTGTTTTTCAAGAATTGTTGTTACCTACCTAATTTTTAAAGAATCCATGACTAATTGACCCTAATTGATATTAGTAAAAAAATAGAAGTATTATATAAAAAAATATTCAATAACATATTCATTTTATAAGAAGTTTTGGTCATTTTAAAAAGTTTTAAAATGTAATATGCATAGAGAAAACTTAATGTTTTTTAAAAGATATTTTTAGATTTGAATTAGGTTTTTCTTAAAAATATATTGTAAATAAGATAGAAGAAGAGAGAAAATTAAGAAAAAAAAAGTTAATTAAATAGAAAAGGGGAAGATGATAAAAAAATTATAGATATATAAAAAATATTTTACCATTTTGTTACTGAGAGAATTTGAAAAAGCATGGATATTTCTCATAATTTTCCTTAAAACATTTCTAGGTCCAGCTGTTGGAATTGTTTCAACAAATTAAGACTACAACAATGCGCCCAATTCTACGTTTAAATTAATAAAGGCCTATTTATGTTTAAAATAAGTCTCGGCCTTCCTGAATATTGAATTAGGAGAAGTTTCGTCCTCTATGTAATAAGAACTAAGTACAGAGGAAGAATAAAGAGAGAGAAAAGAAAGGGACTAGAGAAAATAGAGAAGAGAGATATGGATCTCGTTTGGAGGATGATTTCATCAAAGTAAAAGATGAATGATCACCTAATTACGATAAGCATACTCTTCTTTTACTTCTTCTTTCTTCTTCTATGTTCATCTTCTTCTCGAGGGTTTCAACTCGGTTTATAAGTGCACATGAGCCGAGTGCAGAGTGAACGCGGGAGAGCACCACCTTGTTAATCCTGCACTGGATAAGGTGGACTAATTCTCTCAAGTGCAGCAGTTATAGCTGCAGCTCTACAATTTTCGTTTCTTGGTTTCGTTTTCTTCTATTCATAGGTTATGGATCCAACACCAGCGACCATATCAACGATTAATGGACTCACTTCACAACTAAAAGAAACATTAATGACTCGCATGGGACTCAACAACGACAAATCTTTTGTTTTGTTAACCCTAGAAAAACACTAATGATTAACTTATTGATACTCAAGGCAGAAATGAGCTCAATTATGATAAAGAGAGCTATGGTTCTTATTTGAATTCTGAGTCTGTGACATAGCCAATCATACATACATATAAGTCCTCTCAAGCAAGAAACAGATTGAACTTCAAATTAACGGATTTGATTAATTGTTACAAGTGTGACTAAGAAAACGTCACTCTTAGTGCTCCCCACGTAAAGTCAATATTGACGTTCTTCATTCGTCCTTCCTGGCAGAACTAAACTATTTATTACAAGGAGGTGATTGTTGGAGGTGGGTCCACGACCCATCTGGACCACTCACGACTCGTAAGCCACGCCACGTCGGTAGGAGACTCCCTCGTCAAATAAAAGTCGGCCACGTCATCCAGGATTGACCGCATCAACGAAAAGTCGGCCACGTCAATGAAGCACTGGCCACATCCTCAGAAGGAAGCCACGTCGTCAGTAGGCCTGAGCCTAACGGGCCTTGTTCGCCAATGTCCAAGTCAATGAATGAAGCTCGGCCCACGGGCCCGTCATGGGACATTAATGGCGCACCACCTTACACGCGAGAAGGTACTGTCGGCTCCAAGACAGAGCAAGCCCGTATGACGCTGATACGCTCGGGATGTGTGAGCAAGGAAGTCCTAGGAAGAAAACCTCTATAAAAGGAGGAGGATGGCTCAATCAAGGGAAAGGAAAGAAACCTAGCCGCCTACTCATAACTTACTCTTTCTAATCTCAATTTTGACATAGTCATCTCTGTAATCCCCCATTCTATCACTTAATAAACAGATCTTCTACCTCATCTTTCCTTTACTATCTCAACATAATCATTGTGCTAGACATTGCACAAACAGTGATAAAAGAAGCTTTTTCCATATAGATCCATGTTCTACTCTTCTACTGCTCAATATACCATATATGTTGTAAATTGGTATCGCCCTGATTTGTTTTGCTGAGTTTAATGCAGAAAGAAAACAACATGCGACAACGACAAAGAACATCAAATGTTGTACGCTATGTGAACTCAGAGACATAACTGGAACTAGCAAAACGGTTATGCCATGGACATGATTTTTTGAAGGAGTCTAAAGTACTTAAATTGATAGAGAGCTTAATTTTTAAGATCGTTTTGGGTTCCACGACTGGAGTAGAGCAACCAACGAGATATGAGACGAACCGGTATCGGTCAAGGCTAATTCGGCCGCTTTCTTCATCGCCTTTGTTTTCTCTCTAACCGGACCGTCTTGCATGATCTCGCGGACTTGTTTCTCCACCTCAGTTGAGGTCACGAAACCAGCCTCCGATTCATTCATGGGAATTGCAATCTTAATCTCATCCACAATTACCACTCTGTTAAACCTCTGCTCAGCGTACAGAGGCCACGCAACCATCGGTACACCTAACCATGGTAAACCAATTGAATGGACCGGATTATTCTATGCAAATATATAACTGGAAATGTGTATAAACCGTTAATTTACCTGCGTTAATTGATTCAAGAATGGAATTCCAACCGCAATGAGTGACAAAGCCGCCGGTTGCTTTGTGATTCAGAACTGGAACTTGTGGAGCCCACGATTTGACGACCATTCCTCTGTTTCCGGTTCGGTTTATGAATCCTTCCGGTAAGAGAGATTTCAAGTCCGGTTCTTTTTGGTTTTGTAACTCCGGTGGATTACGGACCACCCACAAGAATCTCTGCTCACTTTTCTCTAAACCAACAGCAATCTCTTTTAACTGTTTCTCTGAGAACAAACCTAAGCTTCCGAAACAGAGAAACACAACACTCTGTTCCGGCTGCGAATCTAGCCAACTCAGACAAGAATCTGCGTTGTTTTCCTGGTTATCTCCGGTTCTTCCCTGAACAATGAGTGGTCCAATTGGATAAATATCGCGAAAAGAGAGTTCCTCTGTTATGGCCTTAATGGCTCTATTCTCTAAAGCATCAAACGTATTAATTATAATCCCTGAAGACTTTGAGAGCTGTCTACAGAACAATATAAAAGCATCATAGACCTCATCGTCTCGTTCAAGTACCGCCTTGGGCATATCGGAGCCCTTGATCGGAGGAACGCCGGGGATATGAAGTGTAGGAATGTCTATGAGGTTTTTTCCATCGGTTGTATCGTTTAGGATCGGGAGATAGAAGGAAGAGGCGAGACATGCGGCTCCAGAGGTGAAGAAGTAGTAAACCGGAAAGGTGATATCGGTGGTGACGTCTAAAACGGCGGTGCAGAAGAAGTCGATAATCATTGCACGGAGGTTGAAGTTCTGAGAGAGTGAGAAAAGGGTTTGATGGACATTTGGGTTGCTGAAACAGATGATTTCGAGAAGGAGTGATTCATGGTGGTGGCGAGAGGTAGTGGAGGAGGAGTATGGAGTAACGGCGGGGAGACGGTGGAAAGTGATTGAAGGGAAGGAGGAGAAGACGGTGGAGATGTAAGTGGCGGTTGATTCCGGCTGATAAGGCGGTGGAACTAAGATGATGTGAATGGAGAGAGATGGGTTTTTGGAGACGATGAGTTTGCCTAACTCAACCATAGACACTAAGTGACCTATTGGTGGTGCTGGATACAAAACTATAGCATCTTGTTTTTCCATGGCTCTTTCTAGGATTTGTGAGAATTATTGCAGGAACTAAGTATTTGATGATGATGATAAGCTAATACTCAGACCATACGTCTCTTTGAATGCCAAGAGTTTGATTTTTTTAACTTTTAATTTTGGAGGAAGAGACATAAAATCAGATGGACCACTAAATGATATGATTCATGGATAATACTTTCACTTGACGACAGATAATATCACAAATTGTAAGTGTAATATAAAGTAACTAGTCAAGATGTAACAACAAACCTTTTGTTTTGTTTTGTCAAGTTTGATATCTTAAGCATGCTTTTATATTGTTAACTAACTTCACAATTGTTTTTAAAATTTGAAAATCTAGGGAAATTCAAATATATAAGACTAACAGAACAGTAACAAGTCATGTCTAAAGGAGAATTTCATAGTTTCCTTGGAAAAATGCTGCTAATTAAGGAAATCAGATAACGAACCTTGTTAAGTGTTAAGCTTAAGAGTGACTTAATGTGTGAGCACGTTCTAAACTGGGACCAGCAGGTGAATCAGGTTCATCGGCGGAAAGAGGGAAGTGTCTTCTACATCCATCTCCGCTCTTAGCTCATCAATACTTTGATAAGTAGAACAAAACCAAAAGTGATAACTTGTACTCTCAACAGAGATAAAATAAAAAATTGAAAACCATCAAGGTCTAACCTTGTTTATCAACTTTGCATTATCCTTTAATTTTTAATATTTGAAACTCAATAACAAAGCCCGTCTAGCTCAGATGGTAGAGCGCAAGGCTCTTAACCTTGTGGTCGTGGGTTCGATCCCCACGGTGGGCGATTGTTTTATTTTATTTCATTTTTCTTTAATTTCCAATTATTGAACACCCGAAAGACCAAAAGGCCCTAAAAAACAGAACATGTGACATGCGAGTCTGAGGCAGATTTGACGAAATCAAGCCATTTGGAACCCAAAGAGTCCAAGACCCAAAAAACAATAGTACCATTACTCCCGAAACTACAACATTACGATAAAAATATGTACGTGCTATACAGTACATAAAAAAAATGCCACAAATAAGTGAAAAAAAACTCTTTAAGATCAGTTTCAAAGCGTTCACGAAGATTAAGAGACTATTTACAATTTTACCAATCCAAGATTTGTCGCCATCATCATCAGATCATACAAACGTAGAAGCCTTTGAGGTACGTTGATCAGTACCGAGAGTAATCACCATTACAGTCACATCGTCATGATATCTCCGTCTCCGACCAACAGGAACATTCGTCAATTCTTCCAACGTGAAGCCTATATAAGTTATAGTAATAAAGATCATGAAAATTGCAGATTCATTGAAGTAAACATCAAAAAGAATAAAAGCTTTTCTTACCAGCACGAGCAGCAGCTTTAGCTACAAGACGTTCAAGTAGAAACTTTGCAGGATCACCAGAAGGATTATTAGAAATGAAGGAATGGACGAGTAGAATTGCTTCCTCGTTGCTGAAGAAATCAAACAAACCATCACTTGCAACTATAACAAAGTGATCTGATTCACTTATCTTGTGAACTCTCATCGATGGTTCCACTGATACATAAGGTGGACTCAACAGGTTACGAACACGGAGAATTCCCATGAGTGCATCGTTTAATTTCTCCTGCAAACAGATTAGCAAATTAACATATACCAAAGCTTAAAAGCTGTTCGTTGGTTTTCTTTCAAGTATCAAATCACCATACTAATACCTTCTTCAAGTAACCAACTCCGAGTGCACGAGTAACTTTGAGCTTTCCTTTGATTTTTCCGGAAATAACAATTTTAGGATCATCAAGATGTTCACTTAAGAGTCTAGCTTCTTCGGCTTCGTTATCAACAGTGTGATCCTCTGTGAGCTGAACAGCTTTCAGCTTCTTATTACAGTTGTAGGTCGCTAGAACAGCTCTGCTGTCACCGAGATTAAGGATGTAGAGATCCTTCCCGAAAAGGAGAGTGAAAAGAACGCAAGATCCAACAGATACTAAATCTGGTCTTTCTTCCATTTCTTGCTCAACCATCCTAAGGAAATCATTTTCTGCCTGAATAAGTGCACGGTTTAAGCAATCTAGCACTCCTTGTCTGAACATATCAGAAGAAGAATAGTCTATTTTACTTATAGTTGATGAAAATTCCAATTTTTCGCCATCATCATCAGACTTTGTAAGGCTTTGCTTCATTTGGCGATCAAGCAACTGGAGATGGAACACAATGGACTCATACAAAGTGCAAGCCAAGAAATCAGCAGCATCTCTTCCATTGAATCCATCATAAATGGCGCAAAAGAGCCAACCGTTTTCCTCAGAGCAAACGGCTTGAACCCTATCTTCCCCTGCAGCACCGCCTGCAACTTGAACTTCCATGCCAGAGAGAAGAAACCCTTCATTGACAGAAGAAGAAGAACTCGTTGATGTCAAGAAACAAGATTCTGGCTCAGGAGGACTCGGGCTAGTAGATGAGCTGCAGCTTAGACTCACCATGCTTCCATGGAGAGAAGGAGAGAGTATGTCAAGTTTAGAAAGCGCAGGCGAGGATGGAACTTTCCTGAAAGATCTTGGAGAATCTAGAGATGGTAATATCTCAGAACCAATCACTCCGTTGCAGATATTCGTATTGGCTAATGTTGGGTTTCCACTTAAAGCAGCTCCTGATAAACAAGAGAAACTGCTCGTCTTTTGAAGCCTAAACCCACCAAGAAGCTCACGGCCATCAGAAATACCTATCTCCTTATTGCATTGATAACCAAAGCTTATCTCAATCTCACCATAAGGATCACTCTCTTCCTGCATTTTTTTTTTTTGAATATTCTGAAACAGCAAGATCCATTTTACCCATCAGATTAAGCAATAGTTAAAATACAACTAATATATTTACCAGTATTCCTCTTGGATCAAGTCAAGATCCATTAACACGGAAATTTACAAACAAAAACAAAAGCAAAAGCAAAATCAAGACTTAGTTATTAGATCCAGAAAAAAAAACAATCAAAGTTTAGTCCGTTTATTTTCAACAATCCTAATTAAATCTGAGACTAATACAAAAAACCCCCCAAACTCAAACTTTTGCATTGAAATGACCTTAGCGACAAAATACGTGGTGTGAGAGTAAGCACAGGTCGAAAAGGACGATAGATAAGGCCATGATAATGAACAGTGTGTGTGTTTGTTTTTTTTAATAACTTCGCACAAGTTAAGTATATAGTTTAAAGCAATTTTTATTTTCTCATATACTAAATGCAGACCACATAAGTTTGTTGTTAAAACATGTTTCAGATAATAAGTTATACATAGAAAAAAATCCCAGAAACAGAAAATTTATAGATTTTGAAGTATTCACTGACATGTGTTTTTTAAAAACTCCTAATTATGGTATATGTAACAATAATTCCATAGACGGAACAAATCAGAAATCGCAAAACCCAACTGAAAAAAACTAATGAAATTGTGGGAGCGGAAAGGAAATCGAGAAGCGTAGACATTGAGGATATATGAGATAGATAAACGTGTTTACCTTAACGTATAAGAGAACGAAACAAACTGGAATGGAGAAAACCCAACGAGAATCGACGAGTCGGAGAAGTATGAAGAAAGAACAAATCGAAAGAGACGACGAATATAAAAATGAGTGAGAGAAGTGAAAAGAGAGAGAGAAGAGAGAATGAAAGAATGGATGGAGGAGAAGAGTTAACGAGTGAATGTTTTTGTTTTCTAATTTTGGGAGTGAAAATCGAAGCCTCCTTTATAATGTTTTCTCACTTTTCTTTTCTCCTTTTTTTTTTTGATTCGTTGCTTTTTGGCCTTTTTTTTCTCCTCTTCAAAGTTCAACTTTCTTTACCCAAAACAATAATAATTCTGTTTTCTTGTTTATATATTTCTTGTTTGAAAGTATAAAGAACACTATTTTAAACTTTAGAACTTTTTTTTTATAAGATTCTTTCAGATATTTTTGGGATGTTGAATGTTTAAAATATTTATATAGTTTATTTTAAAAAAATTTGAGTTGTTGAATCGGTGTAAAATTAGAAAATATTTTAGTTTAGTTTAAAATAAATAAATAAAATATGCTGTGGAAATGTTGTAGTCAAATATTAGTTTCTGTAATCTTCCTAATTGAATTTAGATTTTAAGGAACGAATTTGGATGATTAAAATGGTGGAAAACAAACTAAATTTTGTTTTTAGTTTCAGTCCCAAAAGATATGTGATTAAATACAGAATGAATTAGTGGTAAAAAAGTAAAAGGTAATCAGAGAAAGTGAAAAACAAGTCAACAATTGAAGGCAATAAGTGTGGTCGTTGACATTTGATCTAGATGATGTCATCCTTAGATCCTTACCTGTATTATATTTTTTTATCCGACTATAGTTGTATTATTTTTCTTGGACTACTCAAAGAACCAATATGATACAATTAAAATTGTAAGGTGTATCAGAAGCATAATAATGATAATTTTTAATCCTCTCATCCTATGAGTTTTTTTGTTTTTTCGTCTCTCTCATCCTATGAGTTTATCCATATCTTCACTATAGCAAATTCTAAAATGTAAAGAGCTTCAAATATATACTATAAATAAAAGGGATTGTTGTCCAATAAATATTTTTTGTGTTTAAAATTATGTATAATACTTGTGTGCGTTGTGGGGATCCTGCAAAGACGAGCAATCACGTCCTTTTTTTTTGTCCATCAGCTTTTCAAAGTTGGGCATTGTCTAAAATTTCCATCTATTATTGGAGATTTCTCTGGACCGGCCATTTTCGCTAACTTAGATTACCTTTTTTGGCGTCTTTCTCTGGAGGTTGACTCATCTTCCTTTCCCGTTTTATGGTTTGTTTGGAAAGCTCATAATGAAAAAGTGTTCTCGAATATTGATCGAGACCCGGGAGAGTTGGTCCGTCATGCCAAAGAAGAGGCTGCAGCATGGTTGTCTTCACAACTTGCGTCTCATGATTTTTCTGGCTCTCCTACAGTCGTTTCCTCTTCCATGGGACAAGAGGTTCTCTCTCGGCCTTTAGTGGAACATCCGAGCTTCACGAGACATAGGTACTTTGTAGATGCCTTCTGGAAAGACTGTGAGCTTCATACGGGCCTAGGATGGTTTTGTTTCTCGGATAATCATGCTGATTCTAATTTTGGCGCTCGGGATATCGCTCGAAGCATGTCCCCCCTTCATGCTGATTTCGAAGCTTTGCTTTGGGCTATGTCCTCCTTAACCTCCATCGGCTTCTCAGACGTGGCCTTTGGAGTCGACTGCACTGAAGTCTTGAAGATGGTGGACGATCCTGGTGGGTGGCAAGCTTTCGCTGCTTGACGCGTTCCATGTCCTTTGGAGTCTCTTCCGTAATTTTTCTCTTTCTTTTATCCCTCTGTTGAACCACAAAGCTGATTTTCTTGCCCGTGGCGTTAGAAGGCTTGCTAGAAATCATGCTTTTGTGGACTTTGTACCTCAACATTGGCTTCATCGTTTAATATAATAAGTTAAATTGAAAAAAATTATGTATAATATACTTTTTCAAAATCTTATTGAAAATATACTATTTGAGAGGTATTATCAACATTTATGTCTCCTGTGTATAGTAATTCATCTCTGATAGACATTCATAGTTATTCGCTATATATGTCCATCAAAGACAAATTACTGTCCACATGAAACATAAATATTAATTATGTGCCCCAAAATATATATTTTCAACAAGATTTTGGCAAAAGGTATTATAGATAATTTTAAACTTAAAAGGTATACATGAAGTAATAAGGAAATAGAGGTATCAATTAACACCCATGATTATTTTAAAATTTACATGTATTTTGTGTTTTTCTTTTTATTGACACCCTTCTAAATTTATTTTTTTGGCCCCCATAAGATATTTATCTAACTTTAATCCAATAAAAATATATTTGACATTAATGATTAAACATGTTAGCCCAATATACAATCAATTAGATACATACTTATTAAGTTGGGTAAATTTGATCAATATCTCTTTTTTAGAAAAAACCTACAAAATATCCCTTTGATAATTTTTATTTACAAAGTACCCTAGACCCGCATGTGAAATGACAAAATTACCCTTGGTAACATTAAATAGAAGAAAGAGAAAACAACGGAGCATTAAATGCGGTGGACCAACGCATTTAATGTGTTGTCTCTGCGTGTGTATACGGTAAAACATATTGTACCGGATAACAAATTTCTTATATGCTAAAATTAGATGTAACAACCACTAATATATTTTGCATACACGAATAACATATTTTGTATGCTAACGTATTATGTATCTGCTAACATTTTATGTATCTGCTAACATATTATGTATCTGCTAACATATTTTGTATCTGCTAACAGATAAAGAATTTTGTATCTGATAAAAAATTTTTGTACCGGGTAAAGAATTTCGTATCTAATAGAGAATTTTGTACTAGTTCAATAAGTACCAGATAAAGAATTTCGTATATGATAAAGAATTTTGTACCGGGTAAACGCTTTTGTATAGCTTACAAAAATACGTAGTATATATGTTAGCGAAGATAAGGGGTCAGCTTCTTCAATTTTAAAACATCACAGCCATAGGCTTAATGTAAAACTTGAATGAAAAACATGATTTCCAACACCAATGCAGATTCATCAACTTTGCCGCCGTTTTAATTCATCTTTACAAAATCAAGATTCAGACTCTTAAGAAATATTAACTGAAACCCTAAATTTTTTGTTGCAATACGGAGAAATCAGGGCATAATTGATAGAAGGAGATGAAGCTTTCGTTGGAGAAGGAGATGAAGCTTTTGCTGGAAATCAACGCATATTTGATAGAAGGAGATAAAGATCTGATAGAAGGAGATGAAGCTTTCGTTGGGGACCCCGACCCTAATTTTCGTTGGAATATAGAAAAATTAGGGTAAATTTCAAAATTAAAATGAAAAGTTTTAATTTCATATGAAGAAAAGAAAGAGAAATTGGATAAAAAGAGATTTGAGATGTGTTTGATAGGAGAAAAAAACTGGTTGGAGAAAGAAGAATAATCGTGAGAAAGAAGAGAAAGAATGTGAGCAGGGCAGACAAAAAAAAAGTAACGGACAATGTGAGTATGGGCAATTTAGAACTACTTGGGGTACTTGTTAGTAGGAGTTTTAGGCAGGGTATTGATTGAATTGGACTTTAAAATAAGGGCACCAACTCAAATTTCTGTTAAGTTAAAGTTAATTGTTATTCTAAATAAATTTGATGTATTGAATTTATTTTGGTCTCTTTTCTCTTTTCATCATATTTTTGTATTTTTTTTCTCAATTGACATAGGAAATCTAATTAAAATACAAGTTATTTTGTATATTTACCAAAAGAATTGAATATACTGCATTAGAGGAATTTTAAAAAATACTTTTTTGATATGTCTCTTTTCAAAAAGTATTCTCTCATACTTATTTCTCTTTTTCAATTTCCAAAGAAAAATGCAAGTTTTGAAAAATGATCTATCAAAAAGAACATTTTTGAAATTCCTCCAACAAATAAATGTAGATGACTCTAACAAATAAAATAATAAGCAAATAAGTGTACAATTAAGTAACAATTCTGGCAAATTAAGTAATAAAAAAAATTCAAGAATATGAATGAAGTTTTAATATAACTTTACTATAACTATTTTACTATACCTATCTGTAATGAGATTTTAAACAAATTTAACTATTATTGTTTCAAAAAATATTTTGATATTCATAGATATATATTCTGGCTCTGCCACTATATACATGGGAGATGGGACAATTTTTCTCTAAATGAAATTAGTAAATTTTATTTCTGGTGGAGTTTATTGGGTGTTTTGTTCTAACTAAATATAAAAAGATTGCAAAAATTTTAAAATTTTCAAGTGGAGAGAATATACTAAACCCAAAAATAAAGAGTGACGTCGAACAAATTCTGATATTTTGTTTGGAGTACTAGGCTACTAGATATCGACGTGGCGTACATCATAGTTGCCGCATACAGAGACGTGAGGAACTAACTAATAAATTGAGAGAGAGAGGGACGTATATTATTAATAATAAATACATTTTATTTCTGTTAATTTGTTTTGTAATAAAAAAACTTGGTAAGCTAAAAATCGAGAATGTTTCTAAGTTAGGTTGCATGAGGTAAATAGAGGGAGCAGATCCAACATTTTGCACCTCTCAAACCATATTATATTAGAGTTTAATTTGAAGTTGTTTAAATCGTTTTGAGAAGCAACACGTAACGACTCAATGAAAACCTCTATAATTTTATCCAATATTGACTAAGACTTGGTGAATTGAGCTAATAATATATTAACCTATCAATTTCAATTTTTTTTACATATTCTAAAAGCCCCGTAAACCGCATACCAGTACATCGTTAACCGGTGTTATTCGTCATAAGTCACAAATTGGGTCGGTATAATATAACCAAAATTACGGTTTCAGAACACTCGTATCCATGCACTATTTTTGCCTACCAGACAAGCGAACCATACCAAATCGATGCATGAATAGTTTATTTGAGACCAAATGTCCGGTATGATTCTACAAACCAAGAGTCAATATAACATACACTTAGAGGCTTTTGAGTGGGAGATTATATCACATCAAATATCATATCATACACGACTTATCAATGATAGAGAGAGTCGTTTAATAGATTGATAAAAATACCAATAAATACTGATTTGTGGCTGTTGAGCCACAGGAGAGGCTGCTTGCTGTTGAAGCCAACTGATGAAAACAGTCGTCCTCACTATAATTCCTTTCCCTGAAAATGACATTTGATGACAATTCCAATGGAGCTTACGTCCCGTTTTTGGCAGTTTACAATGAATAGTATTAGCATAGATCTCGGTTTTTCAACAATAGATTCTACAGCTTCTGCAAGCTAAGGTGGTGTATAAGTCTCTTAAATCGCAGAACCTGAGATATTTTCATTGCTAGTATTTTATCAAGACAGTGCTCTCTGCATAGGCAGGTGATATATAACCTACAATTTCAGGAATTGACAGGAAAATCACGGTATCAACAAGAAGTAGGTGCTGAGGATTACCTTGACTTATTGTATACATATTAGTATTGAGGAATTAATGGTAAGAAATCAAGATTCAATAGTGTAGAAAACTTTCGTCATTCCTTTCTTTGTTCTCATTTGTGTGACCTTGAAAAACAACAAGGCAAGAACCCAGAATCATTTAGTTTCAGAAACAAAAGGCAAGAGAAGGCAACTACAAAGAGAAAATCATATCTACTTGAGACTGGGTATATTGGATGTGTGTACCTTCATGCTTATGATATCAGATAAATCTGAGACATGCGTCCCACCACACGGACATCCGGGGCTATCGCCTAATTTTATGACCCGGGGGGTGCTGCCCTGCAAGGTAAAACATACAGAGTTGGAGTTTTGTTATATTACAAGAGTGAAATGGCTCAACACTATTGTAGAGTCTCTTTCATTTACTATCCATTTCCAATGCTTAACTGATTAATTGACTTTAAATCAGCACAGATTACCCAACAATGCAATACAGTGAGTACCTATATGCTCCCAAAATTTACACTGACATAGATAAAAAGTAGTTGATATGCTCTTTTAGACAAAGACCAGAAACTCATACAGAAAATGATTAAACTACCTTAGGAATATAATCAGGAAGATTGCCACCACAGAGCACAGATGCCTCTTCATAGGGCAATATAGCAGCATACACCTTATACAGGGAAAGATAATCATTATTAAGAAGCGAAACACAAAATTCAATATATCAAACTACGGTGAAGAGACTCTGAGGGCTTACCTTTCCTCCTTTGGTTATCAGTTCGTTAGCTTCTGCCTCCAACTCTTTCTGCTTCACCTGCATTTCACCCTGTGTAACGATTCCTTTGTATTCCACAAAAGGACTGATCGCATTGCAGTTAGATCAGCGTTATTTAACGTTTAACTAGAGATGACAAATCTTTTAATGAGAATCTTACCCATCCGGAAAATGGTAGCCTTTTCCAGGCTCCAAATGTCCTAACCCAACCTTCTGCAGACACAAATCTAGCAAGTGTCCAGCTGAGTGCAACCTGATCATGAAAATTTTTTAACCACAAAATGCATTTCAAAATTCCATGCCAAAAACTTCACATAATATCTGATAATACAGAAGTTTTTTCAAAATTCCATGCCAAAAACTACAACCACTCATCAAACAAGCCCTCTCTTTATAGAACTACACTAGATGCTCTATTCAAATTCAAACAATATTTTCTTGCCTGGAATTAAGTTTGCGTCTTGATTCATCAACAGTCAAGTGAACTTCTTGCCCTTTCTCAATATCCGTTCTACTTTCAGGATTTGAACCTTGGAAAACTCCGTAATGGAGAACCTACGATTTCCAAATGGGATGATCCACCACTAAAAAAGAAAATATAAAACAAACTAGAGAACCATCTAAACGAAGCACTCAATGAGGGAACAATCCGGATACAAATTCTAACTTACAATTCCATCTTTCAATCGAACATCTTGAACTGAAAACTTGACATCCAAACCGGAGAATAAGATGAAACCGGTATCAGCCGGCTGGCCGCCACCTTGCGGGTGAAACACCGTCGAGTCCAGTATCAGAGCTATGCGTCCATCTTGCGCCTGAGAGAGAGCGAAGAAAGGATTCAGCATTGGAGTTGAGAACGTCGAAAGCACGAGAATGGTAATTTACCAAGACGAACCTTGTACAGTGAGAGAAATCTGGATTGAGATTGAAGATTGAACATATCTACATGATAATCAAGCTTCGTCGGAGGAAAATCCATGGTGATAAATTCAGACGGCTTCGTTGGAGTTAACAAGCGAGTCAACAGTCGTCAGTGTTGGGCCTTTATTGGGTTACGCTGTGTTTTGAATATTTTTGAGAATTTAGGAACTGCTAACAAGGGTTATCTTATCTTTATACAATGAGTACAAAATTGATGGACAATAATCATAAATTTGACATGAGACTACTTCTTGATTTGAAGGCATAATAGATTTTCGGGGAAACAAGTCATTATAATGTCTAATACTTTAAATCGTAGCATAATATGTTGTTATATACATACATTGACATGCTTATATCGTAGAGCATCAAATCAAATTTATGTTTTGTACGGAGTGTCATTCAAATTCATAGATGGAAACGTGTGCTTTGTGGTGGTGAAAACGTGTAGTTGTAGTCAAACTGTGTATAAAAACAAAAATTGGAACGAATAAACCGTCCGATGATTCTCTCCTTTTTTATCTATGAAATCAAATCCACATGTTACGCAAGTCCCGGTGCGTCTGGGTCCAATACCTCTTGTAAACAAGTTTTCATTTGCTTTGCCGCGGCTGGGCTCTGCGCCTTATATCATTTTAGTAATGTATTTTTCATATATGAAATTACAAATCACAAAATAGAGTAATATACAAGAGATGTATATCTCATTTAATGTAGTTTTGTCTAGTCTCACATTATGGGAAACCACTCATAATTGTACAAACTAATAGTAAATGCCTTCTATATAATTCTTATCTACCCTGTACTATTTTTTTCAATACTAGTACCTTCAAACATTAAACAATTTCATTTGTATATGCATCATGACTTTTGGTGCATTTTTTATTTGTATAAAAAATCATAATTTCACCAATAGTTCCTATTTCAAACTGTAAAATTCTGTATGAAAAACAAAAATATACAAAATAAAATAGCAAAATAAAATAGAAATTATGGATAAAGAAAGAAGAGAAAGTAAAAATGAAAAGCAGTGGATGTCCTCGTCAAACACTTAACGCATTAAAACATCCTTAGATCTGAAGCATAACTAAAGTCACTTGTAAAAGCTGTGTAATTAATTGACACAACAGCTTCAAGTCAAGTGGTACTATTCGTAATTATTGTCATCTTGCAGTGGCATTTTGTATCACTTTTTCTTTTTAAAACCTTTTCTTCTTCATCTCTCTTTTTTTTCTCTTCATAGTTCGTGCACAGAAACCTCTGGAGAAAGAGAGAGAGATAAAGCTACAAAAAGAACAAAAATGAGAAGACTCTCCGGCGCAGCGGCGATCGTCGTGATTCTAGTAATTCTCGGTGTCCAGGACTGGCCAGTCGCCGAATCTTCTCAGTCGGTTGAATTCGTCGGCGATTTTGGTCCGATTGAGACAGAGTGCCGTGGTTCCATAGCGGAGTGCTCAGTTTCCGGCAGCCTCGGCGACGGAGATCTCTTGTACGGAGGTGGAGAAATGGAAGCAGAGTTCGCAATGGACTCAGAAATCAACCGGCGTATATTAGTGACGAGGAGGTACATAAGCTATGGTGCGCTGAGGAGAAACAGTGTTCCGTGTTCGCGACGCGGCGCATCTTACTACAATTGTCGACGTGGCGCTCAAGCCAATCCTTACTCTCGCGGTTGCAGTGCCATCACTCGCTGTCGGCACTGAATCTCGTAATTTTCTTGCTTCTCAAACATTCATTTTTTGTGTTGGTTTATATTTTCTAGATACATACACATCTATAATTGGGTGTCTGTAAATCATTCTGGGAATTATCTCTGTGATTGATGTAAGTTTGTTACATAAACCCTCATAAGAATATGATGAAATAATACATTATTAATCATATATTGGCCAGATAATGATTATTTCTTATTAATTGGTGCATACACCTGATGCTAGAATAAGGTTTTATTTTTATTTAAGAACTCTTTTGAGTTTCCATTATTATAAGTTTTATAACTAAATAAAGTAGTAATAAATTAAAACTGGGATATTGATTCAAAGTAAGGAGGCGATAATAGGATTTAGTTGAAGCCAACAAAAGCCAGCTTCACCTGTATCTCCTCCTTTCGGTAGAACCACACGTGGAGGATCATCTGTATACATATCAAATACTACTATATATATTATACATTTTTTGCACATACATTATAATGAATTTCTATATGATATTTGTTGTCACGGGAAATCCAACTTATAAACCAAACAAACTCTTTGTGATTTTAAGGAAAAATGAAAAACGTTACACTTTTTGTTAAGGAGATATAGATGTTTTTTTTTTTTTGTCACTAAACTTCCTTTTCCATTAAAAAAACGTTCAATCATCACATAATAATGAAAGAGGAATTGGGAAACAAGAAGACTAAACTCAAATGAAATCAAACGATAATAGCAATTAATCCAGGTGGAGAAGCTCAAATTAGGTCTGGGCATAATACCCGAATTGAACCCGACCCGAAATTTTAGGTATCGGGTAGGTCCCGAAACCGAACTATTATCCATTAGGTCTATTTTGTTTGGACCCGTAGGTACGGGTAATACCCGAACCTGAACCGATACCTGAATATGTACCCAATTACCCGAACACATATATAAAGTTTAATAATTTTCGAATATTTAGGTATTTTAAAGTATTTTTAAGTATTTTTAGATATTTTTGAGATATTTTTTAGATATTTGAGTGTATTTAAGGTATTTTAAAATATTTTGGATAATTTTGTTTTATAAAACTGATAGTTTACAAATATTTAAATATTTTTAAGGTATTTTTGGATTTTTTGGATATTTCTTTTGGTATTTTTTTGGTTTTAGAATATATATATTTTTTTCCGGGTATTTCCTGAACCCGACCCGAAAAATAAAATTACACTATTGGGTAATAAAATCGTAAACCCGAAAACCCGAACCCGATAAGGTAATATCCAAACCCGAAACCCGAATACCTAGGGCTAGCTCAAACATACTGGAGATCTTGGATATAGGTTGGATTTGCATTCGGAAATTTGAATCAGATCGTAAACTAATCCAAGTTCGGTCGAAAATAGAAGTCGGTTGAACACAAATGGGTTCGATAAACCATGATCTTGAGCTTATAGTAACACTTAGGTGATAATTAAATACACAGCTTACAAGTGACTTTAGTTATGCTTATAAACGTTACACTTTTTGTTAAGGAGAAATAGATGGTTAAGGACCAATTTTGAACATTAAATATATCACAACAATAATTCAATTAGATATGCTTAAAATTTATTGCACGTTAAATCTAACGGGCCTGATATTTCCTCTTGTCACATCTCAACATCTATATATATATCGATTCGTATACAAAAAATTTAAAAGTAGAAAAACTCAAAGTTAGGACCACATCTTTCGTATAATAGCTCATTGACAGCCCAGAGAGAAACAATCTCGTCACCAAATTGTTATACATTAAAATTAATAAATACGTTAACTTTCATCCAATAATGACTCTCATCTATATTATATAAAATTCTCTATCGTGTGTATACGAACAAGAAACAATCTGCGTACTTATCACGCGGACTTAGCTTTCTCATATCCTTGTTCAAAATTTCGCATTTTTAATATATATTAAGGAATACATCGGGCTAAAGCAGGTGTTTGTTCAATTTGTTTGTATATACTAATTTTTTTGAAAAATTGTTTTTTTTTTTTTAAAGTTGGATTTCTTTATTTACCAGAAAAGAAATGAAGCAAGCTGAATAATGGAAGAAGTTAGAGTAGTGTTATCAATCATTTTGGCAATTTTTAAACTTATGACGAGAGGGGGAAAGTTAAGTTAACGAATACATATTTATATATTATACATATATTTTATCAATAATTTGCATGTAAACAAAAATGATTTGTAATATTGTAGTGGGAGTGTTAGAATACTGTCTATATTTAACTTTCTTTAAACTATATTATTTTGAAAGTATTATTATGTCTTGAAATTAAGTACATATTGTACATGTGAAGAGGTTTCTTATTTATTCAATTAATGTAGTTTATTATATTGGACGACATATTTACAATGTAATTATTTGAAATAGGTTGTGGGTTCTTTTAAAAGTAATTTGATGGAATAACCGAATGTTTATTCGAAATTGAGTAAATGTCATGTTGTTTATTAAGTTAGTTCAATGTCACCTACGAATTTCATTTTTGACGAAAATGTCCTTAAGCCAACTCCACTAACGTATGCTCACTCTTGGATATGAGATAGTGCACAGTTAATGTTCGAATATTCAGCTTCATTTATCGGAGAAAGCTAATACATATATTGTATGTACTTGGATAACATTTATTGTGTTTTTTTGTTGTTGTCAATATTGGATCGATAAGACCCGATCTATAGCGTAAAACTCACTTCTAAAATTTATTTTTAAGTTACCATAATGCAGCAGGTAGAAATCAAACCCTGGTGCCAAATCTTTAGCTGGATTATCCGAGCAACTCGACAACATTTATTATGTTAGCAAATAATAAATATATATGCTAGCATCCTTAGATGTTAAAAAATAACCAACAAGAAAATTAGAAAGTAAAATGCAATAACAAAGATGTTACCATATAACCGGAGTTGTAGGGTCATAAGACCATAAATCACATAAACAAATTGGCTTCTTAGCAGATAACAAATCTGTTACCAAATAACGAAATTTGCAGGGTCTCTGAACAGATACAAAATGTCTTCATAGAATCATAAACAACATAATAGAATCACACATACAAATACCTTCTTAAAAGATAACAAAGTTGTTACCGGATAATAGAAGTTGCAGGGTCATAAGACCATACATCACGGAAACAAATTGGCCTCTTAGTAGATAACAAAGCTGTTACCAAACAACAGAATTTTGCAGGGTCTCAGAACATATGAACATATACAAAGTGCCTTCGTATAATCATAAACAATATAATAAAATCACACAAAATGCCTTCATAGAATCATAAACAACATAATAGAATCACACATACAAAATGCCTTCTTAGAAGATAACAAAGCTGTCATCGGATAATAGAAGTTGTAGGGTCATAAGACCATAAATCACATAAACAAATTGGCTTCTTAGCATATAACAAAGCTGTTACAAAATAACAGAATTTGCAGGGTCTCAGAACATATGAACAGATAAAAAATGCCTTCATAGAATTATAAACAACATAATAGAATCACATATACAAAATGTCTTCTTAGCATATAACAAAGCTGTTGCCGGATAGAAGTTGCAGGGTCATAGGACCATAAATCACATAAACAAATTGGCTTCTTAGTAGATAACAAAGTTGTTACCAAATAAATTTTTTTTTTTGATAAAATGTTACCGAATAACTTTTGCTTTGTTACTTCTACACTCTTCATGACAGCTTAAAAAACTTCTTGTTTCTGTGTTCTTTTATACAAATCATTTAATATATAATAATAACCTAATATATAGCAATCAATCACAACTCTTCGAAGTAAAACCTAATTCTTCTAAAATAAGCCTTGTGTCAGACAGCCGAATGCATGCAGATAACATATACCTCTTCGTTTTCTTTCTCGAAGAATATGGGCTTTTTCGTCCATTTAGGAATCAATTGGGACCTACAAAACTATAGTATGCTACTTACCTTATTAGATAAACTAAACAGTTATTGCTCTAATTCACCATTCTTTTTATAAAAATGAATTTTTTTCTTATTTTTGGTAATTGGGAATTTGGAATTTTGGAAAGGGAGAGTTGATAATTGTAATTTGTAATTGTGCACTATGATTGCTTTTGTTTGTGTTATGGAAATGTGGAAATATGAAATGGAATAGTTTATCATGTATATTATTGAATATGGAGTATTAAGCTCTATTATTAAATATGAATATGGAGTAGTCTAGGTCTGGACAAAATACCTGGAACCGAAACCCCGAACCAAAATCAACTCAAAATAATGAGTACCATGTAGTACCCAGAAGCAAGGAAAATACCTGATGGGTCTTCTAAGTCTATACCCATGGGTATCCGGTAATACCTGGTACCGAACCGATACTCGAATGGATATCCAATTGACCCAAATACATGTAAATATATATATATATATATATATGTGTGCGATTTTAGGGTAATTTTTGAAATTTTTTAGGGTATTTAGCTAATTTTTCGGGTATTCGAGTATTTTTGGGGTGAATAATTATAATTTGGGTATGAAATACTCGATTATATAGTAGAATTGTAAAAATTTGTCTAATATATATATTCGACCTGAACAAGTTCCTGTACCCGAACAAGTTCCGGTACCGGAACAACCAAAATGTATCTGGTTCCTATATGGGTACATAAAATATGAACCCGAACTGACCCGGAACCGAGCGGAACGGACCTGAACTCGAAATATATGCAATTCCTAAATAAGTACAAAAGTTTCATACCTGAAAGACCCAGACCCGAATGAATATTACCCGGAACCGATCCGAATACCCGGATGCCCAGTCCTATGGAGTATTAATCTCTATTATTAAATTAAGTGGAAGAAAGTGGGAAGAGTAGTGGGAGTGCTTGTTATTAAATGAGTGTTAAAAGTTTTAATAAATATACGTGTGTGGAAATGAACATACATGGCAAGTGTAAGGTTTTGTAGTGGAGAATGATCTTCTTACCTTGTTATTGTGCAGGGACATGTTGATGAAGGTTTTGACTAGCTTGTAGGTCCAAATAGCATGACCATTCAGTGAAAAAATAAGTTAAGAGAGAAATCTATATCTATGTATAATAGAAGAACATATGTAAGGGTAGACAGAAAGACATCATTATAAACGATCAACAAATAAATCGTACATCACTATTCTTTGTAAATACAACCATGAAGAGAACTACCAAAGTAGGCCTTTGATAATTCTAAACATTAAGCAATATTTAAATAGAGAAATGTCTATATATAAGAAGAAAGTGAATATCAACTAATGATTGTCTATTGATTTTTATTTCTCTATTGAGCTTTACATGTTAACAAAGAGTTCATTTTCGCCTGCAAAACTAATAGCAGTATTTTCAAATCAATTCTTTTTTTATCTTCCTCTTTTGTTTTATACTTATCTTTGCCATTTCGTCAAAGCTTACAGAAGATCAAACAAACTGTAACAATTATGTCACAAAATTATAACAAAGATAATTCACAAGTAAACAAAAAGACCACAAGTGGTGAAATCAATTAAATACTTTTACAATAACTCAATAAGGAAAATCAAACACTAAATAAGGTGGTGACTTGATCAATAGATAAGTGAGAGATTATAAAAGAAGGTGAAACACTTTTTAAGCCTTGGGTCAAAATACCAATTGCAGCTAAACACTGAAAAGGATCCACAACTTTTGACAACCTTCGTTTTTCAAGAATAAGATTATCAGCTGAATCCATTATATTATCCAAAGTGGTTTCCACAAAAGCCATACGCCCAATATGTGGAAGCTTGTCAACACCACCTACATAAAGGTTTGGTAAATGTATTTTCAGCCAGTGATAAAAGTCCATAAATGTTATCAAATCTCTAGTTACTTACATCTTCTTGAATAACCAAGCCTTCACGTAAAACCAAGCCTTCATCAAGTATTTTTTGATTTGCTCTCCACATGGTTCCCCAGTTTGTCCAAGGCCTATTCAAGTTAGATGACGAGACATTGATGTAAACCCAACATAATAGAAAATATAAAGGATAATATACCAATGTATACCTCAAATTCTCTATAAGCATTCTTCGACTTAATATACCAAAGTGCATACACATGATATAGAGAAATTATCATGTTATATCCTTTCCATCTCTTTGGTGATAAAAACATCAGAACAGAAGGCATTAACATAGGTTTTTCCTGCACGAGACAAGAAAATAAAAGATCACCTAAAGGATCATGAACTGAATAACATTAAATCAAAAAAAGAAAAGACATCTTAACTCACAGATTTATCCAGTCCTGCAAGGAGGAGTGAGTCACATTCAAAATCTCTCTAACTGGTTAAATGACAAAACAGAAAACGAAAAAGAAAGTTACTGATTATATGCACCTACTCACTGACCTTAGATGGACGATTCTTTGGAGAAGAAGATAGAAGAGATGAATCAGATTATATGAATTAATATGGTGTTAAATAAGGTTGTTGTCGTTTGAAGAGGAAATTTGAATCAATTTCAGGGATAGAAGGAGAAACGACAAAGCTTACATGAGAAAAAAACTGTACCAAAAATTTGTAGAAGAGTTAAATGGCTGATGTGGACAATCATAATAATTGTTGACGTGGCAGCTTTAAAATGAAATTTCAAGTTACTAATGTAAATGACCTAGGAGGTCACATATACTTTTAGTATATATAGATTGGGTGATTTACTAGTATGGTGCATGAAATATGGTTAGTTACTTATATGGTGCATGTTTTTTGAGAATTACTAGAATAGTTTCCAAAATTTTAAAATACAAAATTACTCTTCTTTTCTTTGGAAAAAAAACGTAATAACAAAAATGTCATTAATGAAAACTGCCACATCAGTATATCACGCGTTGCAAAGTCTACCAAACTTAACAATCTCAAGTGTGGTAGACTTTAAATGATATGGCAAAGTTAGGTAATGGTAACAAACCCTTCATGGTAGAGTTAAAAGTATCGATTTGAGGGATAAATTTCTAAGCATAGTAAACTATAAGTTGTAGTTTGGTAGATTCTGAAGACCTTCATAGCAGACTTAGGTAATGGTAACAAACGCTTTATAGTAGACTTTAAAGTATCGATTTGAGAAAAAAAATTTCAAAGCGTAGTACACTACGAGATGAAGTGTGGTAAATTTTGAAGACCTTTATGGTAGACTTAGGTAAAGGAAACAAACCCAGCATATTAGACTTAAAATACCGATTTGAGGAGAACTATCTAAGAATAGTAGATTATCAGTTGAAGTGTGGTAGACTTTGAAGACCTTCATGGTAAAATTAGGTATAGGTAACAAACCCTTCATGGTAGACTTAAAATTATCGATTTGAGGAAGAAATTTCTTAGAATAGTAGACTATCAGTTAAAGTGTGGTAGACTTTGAAAACCTTTATGGTAGGCTTTGAAGACCTTCGTGGTAAACTTAGGTAATGGTAACAAACTCTTTATAGTAGACTTAAAAGTATCGATTTGAAGAAGAAATTTCTAAGCATATTAGATTTTGAGTTGAAATGTGGTAGACTTTGAAGACCTCATGGTAGACTTAAATGATGGTAACAAACCTTTCATGGTAGACTTAAAATTATCGATGTAAGGAAGATTTTTCTAAGCATAGTAGACTATTAATTAAAGTGTGGTAGACTTTGAAGACCTTCATGGTAGACTTAGGTAATGGTAACAAACCCTTCATAATCGACTTAAAAGTATCGATTTGAGGAAGAAATTTCTAAGCATAGTAGACTATGAGTTGAAATGTGGTAAAATTTGAAGACGTACATGGTAGACGTAGTAAAAAGTTAACAGACCCAGCATGGTAGACATGGAAGTATTGAATTGATGATAAATTCCTAAGCTTGATAGACTATCAGTTGAAGTGTGGTAGATGTTGAAGACCTTCATGGTAGACTTAAGGAAAGTTAACAAACCTAGTATGGTGGACATAAAAGTATCGGATAAATTTTTAGGCTTGATACACTAACACTTGAAGTGTGGTAGACTTTATAGTCCTTCATCTTAGAGATTGCAAGCCTAGACAAGCAACCTTGGAAGAGTATGGAGTAGTCAATTTCTAAGAGAAATGTCTTGTTTAGTAGACTATCGGTTAACGTGTTGTAGACTGGAACTCTTTCATGGTTTACGTTGATAGAGTTTATTAGCATTTAGTATAGAATGTGCTGGACTTTGAAGACAACTATGCTGGTTTTACGTTTGGATTTTGGTAGACTTTGAATCAAACATTTGGATAGTTTGGTAGACTTTGATGACTTAACCTAGAAATAAAAAGACGATTTTGCCCATCAATTATTAGTGTGTATGAGCGCTCACCCACCTTCTTCATGTAGTTATTGTGGCCATACAATCAATCCTCCATTACTAAAGCTCAAAATCCTTTATCATTTCTCATTTATTTTTATTTCTTCCTTTGGATCTATGGATCAAATCATATTAGTTTGTGGGAATTGGAAAGAGGAAAGAAACGAGTGGGTTTTTAAGGTTGATAATTCTCATGGGTGTAAAATTGTTGGAGTGAGTAAAGATGTTAGTTATGGTGAGTTCCTCAAGATTGTGTATGAAGATTTTGGTAAATCAAGAGATTTATGAGGTAAATTTGAGCTAAATACCAAAAAGACTCATGCAATTTCTACCACAAGATACCCCTCTTGTCATTGTTAATAACGCGAGGTAGTTGGGAGTATTTTTTCAACAATTTTGGAGAGAGCCAACTCGTCTGTGTGTAGAGATTTTGAGAAGATCTTCTGTAGGTGTAGGGCAATCTGAAGTGGGTGGTAGAATTGAGCCTAAGTGTGGGACTAGGTTTGCCAAATGTGAATCTACGTTTGGTGGACTTTCGCAGAAGTTTGGTAAAATTTCTTCGAACAATGTTAAAAAGAAAGTTGACCATGTTGAAGAGGATGATGATACAAAATTCAGATTCAAATATTGCGAGGACGTGGATGGTGCAAGCTCTGGTAATGAAGTGATGAGAATGATAAAGGCAGCACTCAAAGGACAAAGGGAAAGGAGCTTGAACTAGAAGATGTTGTGCTTGAACCAGCGGATGCTATGGAGATTCAACAAGGACCAATGACGAGGGCTAGGACTAAGAAGCTTGCAGAACCTATATCTCTCCTTCTAAGTCATTCTTGGAACCCTTCCAATGACTTAAGCTTGGATGTGATACACACAACTATCATATGCATCCAAGCTAATGA
>OVAX01000728.1:0-66504 GCA_900406405.1 Lepidium africanum | reverse complement strand
CATTATTGCTTGAACTAGTGTCTGATTGCATTACCTATTGCTAGGCAAAATCCATTTGGTTATACCTTAAATACTATGAGGATTTGATAACACACAGAGGTGTTAAAAACCTTGTTATCACTCACGGAAGTCTTCGAAATCTTTGAAGATGACAATGGTTGGCTTCTACAGCTGGTGAAGGGAGTGCACAACAAAATATTCCCCATAGGGAGAGTTGAGACAAACTTAAAGATGAGTTACCTTGTTCTCATTGATTTGGAAAAGAGGATAGGTGGTTTTGCACGAGACTGACAGGTATATCTCACCAGTGTGAGCACGGTGGAAGTAGACGAAAAAGGTGACAAAGGATTGATTTTTCTCCGAGACGATTATTCAAAAAAAGTGATTAAGAAAGAGAAATATGAATCATCGCAAGAGAGAAATGAAGTAGAAAAGTGGAAGGAGAGGAATTTTTTGGTTTTAGCGATTAGAGGACACTTTAACATTGAAATAGGAGAAAAGAGAGTTGGAAACCTCGAGTAGCGTGCTTGAGAGAACATTAAGTCGAAATAAACATTTGCATTAACAATGTTTTCAATAATATTTAGTAGATTTTTCATCGAAATTTGTTTTATTTTATTTTATTTAAAGATTTGTATTACTTAAAATGTTCAAAAACTCGTCCGCGTAGCCGATTAATTCTTCGTATATGCTCTAGGCGGTGACCAACCAAGTCAATTAATACCTATACGGATGTTAAAATCGGCTATTTGATTAATCCTCGCGTAATCCGAATAATTTCCGCCTAATCTGATTTATATCCGATTAATTTCCGTCTAATATAATTAATAGTATATTTCTTTAAACTATTAAATGTTTAAATAAAAATAAAACAAATTTTGATCTTAGACATTACNGTTTAAATAAAAATAAAACAAATTTTGATCTTAGACATTACTTTTATATAAGTTGAATATTATTTTGATGTTAATTACAACTAGCAAACTATCTATAATGATCTATGTTCTAAAACACAATGCTTTAGAGCGCTTAATCGGCCTCAAACTAGCATAATATGAGTCATTCAAAGTCATTTAACCACTACACTAACTTCACATTATTCGAATGAGTATAAAGTATATAATATATAAGACTAAACATATATAAATATCTTAAATCTAGTCCCCGTGTATTCTCCGATTTATATCTGATTTCTTAATAACTTGCTGGGCGGTACCGAAACGCATAGCTCCTAACGAAATTTTGAGCAAAGCTTACAGTCGTTTCAAGAATCGTAGTGGAGAAAGGAGGAAAGAAGGCTATGGCGATGTTGTGCACACCAAGTTTCAACAACAGCTCAAGTACTATGTTGAAACTCACGTACAGTATTTACCTTCATACCAACTCCAATACTCCATTATATACTGTACGGATAACTCAAATAGCTTTGATGCCTATTTTGTTATAATACATAAGGGCTAGAAAAAAATTAGTAACGTGATTGGTTGTTGTTGTGGTGGTTTAAGGTCTCAGATTTAGAACTCTAATCACAAGAACAATCATTGCAACACTTTGCTTTTGACAATATAAACTGCCTATGTTTTTGCTTTTCAATGATTTATATAAGAACAAGTATAATGCTGAAACAAAGAACAAAGAACATGGAACAAAAGTGGAAAATAGAATTAAGAAGTGCTCTTAAAAATCAGGAAACACTAACTCAGGAAACACTAACTCCTTATTGACTGAAGCAAATGTCTGAAATAGAGAAAACCAAATAAACCAACGCAATTAAATTAATTTGAGTAACGCCGGTTTGGTACACGTACTTGAGCTGATTTGCGTTGAATTGGAGATGTTGGATGTGAGACTCCATCATTACCCTCCCCGTCAAGATGAAGTTTTTCCACAAGCTTCAATTCTAGAAAACTTATCTTCATCTGCTCAGCATCTTCACAAGTAGTGTCTACTAACGGTAAGCCTCTCAACGAACCAAAACCTCATTGACTGCCACTCCATTATGATGCACCTTACGCTTGTTTATGATAACTTCATGTTCTAGTCGTACCAGACCAGTGGAACAAATAGGAGGTAGTGTGCCTGACGTTGGAGCATCTTGGCCAACACGTGTCCTCAATAATGAGACATAAAAAACATTATGTATCTTTGTACCTACTGGAAGTGTCAATCGGTATGCAACAGGGCAAACTCGTGCTTTATCTTGGAATGGTCCGTAAAACCTTGTTGACAACTTATGACAAATGAGTTTGAATACTGAACGCCGACAATATGGCTACATGTGCAAACATACCCAATCATTGACCTTAAACTCAACGTCACACCGTTTAGCATGTGGCAGCTGTTTCATACGATTGTTTGAGCTCTTTAAATGGTCACACAATCTCTGTAAAAACTCATCACGTGCAGCTAGTTGCTAATCTATTTACTGGATTGTTGAAGCACCTGGATCATAACCCGGAACTTATGGTGGATCCCTCCCATACACTGCCTTAAAAAGGTGTCTTGCTGGTGGAGACATGATAAGTCATGTTGTACCAATATTCAGCCCAAGGCAACATATGAATCCATTGCTTTGGATGATCTGAAACAAAACACCTCAAAAACTGTTCTATGCATATATTTACCACCTTAGTTTGTCCATTAGATTGAGGGTGGTAAGCAGACGACATCCATAGTTTTGTATTTGACAACTTCCAAAGATCCTTCCAAAATGAACTCACAAAAACAGGGTCATGGTCACTTACAATGGCGCGCGGCAAACCGTGGAGTTTAACGACGTTGAATAAGAACTATGAAGCGACTGACTTTATTGTATACATGTGCGTGATCAGGACCAGGTGAGCTGCTTTGGAGAGGCAATCGACCACAACCATGATTGTAGTGTAGTTGTTGGAGCGTGGTAAGCCATCTACAAAGTCCATAGACACATCTTCCCAAATTTGGTGTGGAATTGGTAGAGGTTGGAGGAGTCATGCTGGGAAAAAACTTGAGGATTTAACTCGTTGACATTCCTGGCAATTAGCTACATATGCATGTATAGTTTGAAGCATTTTGGGCCAGAAAACGACTGAGCTAGGCGTTTGTAAGTACGCACAACACTAGAATGCCCTGCACTAGGCCTATCATGATACTCTGCTAATAGCTGCTGGACAAATGATGACGAAGGAGACCCTCACCACCTACTATTTGAAATTGATAATACCATTAAGGTGAGAGAAAAACTCCCTTACAAATCAGCTAGTGTTCCTATACGAATTAAGTAATCGTCAGTATTCTATAGCTCCTTTAACTGTGACCATATCGCTGCTTGCTGAGTGTAGATGGCCTTGAGACATGGGCTATCTGGACGTCGTGAGAGTGCATCTGCAACTGCATTTGAGGATTTCGGACAGTACACAATCTCATAATTGTAGCCATCAAGTTTATTAAGCCATTTATGTTGTTCAGGTGTCAATATGTGTTGTTCCTAGAGTGGTACATCAGGCTATGCTGGTCCGTTTGAATTATGAATTTGCGACAAACAATTTAAGGCCTCCACAACCTAATCGCTACCACAATAGCCAACATTTCTCGAGCATACATGGACCAAGCCTGCTTCGCCACACCTAAGGACTGACTCATGAACACTATAGGATGCCCATTTTGTGTGAGTACTGCTTTGATGCCTCCACCCAGAGCATCTATCTGTATTATGAATTGTGGGTCAGAATCTGCTAACGCAAGTATCGAATTACTAAGAGCATCTCCAAAGGGAATTAGTAAGAAGGGTCTAGGATTTAATGAATTAAAATTAAATCAGAAAAGGATTATTTGTGTAGAACCGGTTCTCACTTAAGAAATTTTAAGAACCCCTGTCACTCTCATATTGGATAATCCAGCCTTTCTCTATCATCTCTCTGTATCGTCTCTCTCGTTAACCCATTGAAACTGCAAATAACGAAACTCCAACGGGAGAATCATGGATCTGAATTCAAGTTCGATGTGAGCAACATAATGAAGAAAGATCCTCCCTCAAAGCCTCCAGTGAGCGACAGAGCTCCGGAAGCGATTCTCGGGATGGTAGGAAACTTCTCGAAGCCTCCAGTGACCAAATTGTTTCCGAAATATATTGGAGCTCAAAGTCCAACAAAATCGTCTCTATTTCCCATGACAGAAACTCGTAAATTGCAACCTTTGATATATATAGAGGAAATTGTCCATTTTGGCAACCTCGTATTGCGATTAATGTTATAAGAAATGCAAGCCTTTTCAATTTTAGTTCCTCGCTGTTATTATTGTATATAAAATTGAGTTTGGAGTGCTTCTTGGAAATGTATGTGAGGAGCTTTGAAGGAGGTGAATGGGTACCAACTCTTGTTATTCTTCGACTAAATCGTGCTGCACTTTGTGTCCAATGGAGTCCAAAAGGTAGATTATTAGATCCAAAAATTTGCGAGTTATTAAGCTTCATTGTTTAGGTAATATGTGATGTACTTTTCCTATATTTTATGCAGCTTCTAATCTGTGTTCCCATTTTTTGACCCGTAGAGAACAAGTTTGCTGTTGGAAGTGGTGCTAAGGCTGTTTGTATATGCTATTATGAGCAAGAGAATAACTGGTAATTTCTCCGTATGCTCCTAATTCTCATTAGTAGTCATGGATTTTTCTTTGGCAGGTTGCCTAACGTCTTTGTCATGAATAGTTTTGTTGGTCAATAATATGGTAGTTTCTTGTGTCATGTACTGTCATGTTATTAGTTCCAATTATATATTTTCTTGCCATGTTATTAGCTCCAGTTATATATTATCTTGCCATGTTATAAGATCTTGGATATGTGCAATTGTTACAAAATATATAATTAGTTTTCTGTTAAGTCTCTATAAATTGGTAGACTGACATTGCTTGGCTTTACTGTTCTTAAGTGGGTCAGTAAACTTATCCGCAAAAGGCACGAATCTTGAGTCACATCTGTTGCTTGGCATCCTAATAATGTGAGTGCTATTGCACTTGCAGCTCTCATGGAGATCCCTTTCAATACAAAGCCACATTAAGTCTCGAGTAAGTGGTGTAATGTTTGTACCTTTGGAAACTTTCTGTGTAATGTTTTATAGTATTGTTCAATGTTAGAAACAGTGTTGTTTAGTCTCTTGAGTCAATTATAGTCGAGCAAGTCAAATAGTGTTGTTTAGTCTAAAATTAACTACATGAACTCTTTGCATAACTCACTAACCAGAACTCAGTTTTGTATGGTGATTAGGCTATAGTTCTAAGGCATGCATAGAGTAGCTAGCATATACTATTTCTTGTATTGCTATTTGTTATATTTAAATTTGACATTTGTCTGGACTTATACAGGATTGAGCAAAAATGGATTCTTCTTCTAACATAGATGTTTCAATGCTATTCTCTTTTACCCCAGGTTTGAACTTTCATTCTGTTTGAACTTTCACAGATGGCTTATGTTTGAACTTTCATTCTGTTTTGTAATGTACTTTGCTTCAGCTCAAAGTCTAATGAGTTTGTTGCTTTTTATTTTTAGGATATGGAGAAGAACTTGGAAAAGCAGATTCGGTTGTAGTTGGAACTGCTGATCACAACAGAAAATATTATCTTCAAAGGCATCTTCTGAGTATGCATGAAGCTATTTGGTAAGTCTTTTGTTTACAGATATGATCAAATCAATGGACTAACAAAGTTACTTTAGTTAATCTAACATAAACATATTTGTGATTTGCAAGCATCGACAAGATATAAGTTACAGGATACTTTGTGTGGTCATTGTTGGATAACTTCGAGTGGCAAGATGTTGTATTTGTGATGTTTTTATAAGGTATATGTTTTTTTTTCTCCGAAAACTGAATATATTAGAATGAAAGACACATCTTCGTACAACAAGAGAAAAACACAACAAAACAAGGAATAGTTCAAAGACTGATAGAGAAAACTACATCCAATCGAACATGCATTACTAATTGAGATGCTTCATTAGTGTTGGGATGGCTGTATGTTGGAATCCAAATTTCTCGTTTTCTTGCAGTTTTCCAGCAGAATACTTGACCACAACTGATATTGGTAGGCAACCAGTAGGACCTAGTGCAACTTCAATCTCCATGTCCTCACTTGATTTTAAATAGTCTTCCGAAATTATAGCACTTGTGCTTCCTTCCATTCTTTCTTTTTGATGGTAATGGAACAGCAACACCTAATCAGACCTCGACCAAATCTGATATTTATTTCTAGTGGAGGAGACTTTAAAAAACCGTTTAATCAAACCAAGAGATTTACAAGATGAAAGAGAACGAGGCCAATTTAAACATAAGGGCTAAAAAAAAAAAACGAACCACCAGACCATAAACAAAACAAAGCCTAGAAAGAAGATAGGATCTACTATCATCTTACACAAGGTAGACGAAGAGATAATACAAGTCAAACTAAATAGAACCTAACCGGACTTTGGATTAAACTAAAAGGACAAACACGTAGAGTATCTCATCTTTTTGGTAATAACACCGAAAAATGAGGAACTTTGATGGATGATGTAAAAAAGAACCCGTCGACTACAGGACCGAAAGGTATACTCCCATCACTCTATCAACAAGAGAAAGGAGGAGAGAAAACAAGCTTACAAATGACTGCATGCAACCGGCGATGTGGTAGTGATGGTACAGCGAAGGAAGTATCACCACTGTCTACATCGGAACAGTGCGCGTGAGTATTCATCTTCAGAAGGGACCGAGTGGAAAAGCTAGATCGAGACGAGGGGACCCTTTTCCGGCGGCAGTGAGCAAATCCGACCGCCAGAAAGGGAGATCGGACCAATTATAACTCTACCTACAAGCCAGACTGGCGAGTGTTCAAAATCTCTGTCTGTTTTTTTTTTTTGGTGTCATAATCAAAGTATATGTTTATAAATTTATATTTTATAAATTTTACAATTACATTTTAAAAAAAATTAAGAACCCATTGGGGTTCACCATTGGAATCATAAAAAATTAAAACTCATCATGGAGTTTTTAATTTTCAATAAATTAGTATTTAATGTTACGAACCTCATTTGGGGTTCTAATTATTGGAGATGGTCTAACATAGTTGTCTTTAACTGAGAGATAGCCTATTTTGCTGCCTCGGACCATTCAAACTTTCCTTTCTTCAAGAAATTTGTTAAGGGTTTAGCAATGGTATAGTAATTTTGGACAAATTTACGATAGTATCCCGTTACTGGTGATGGCCAATATTATTCATTATTCGAATTTACTCGTGATCGTCTTTCACTCTTTCGCTAGAGATAATATGATGCAAATATTCCAACTATAACTGACCGAATGCACACCTTTTCTTCTTCACAAATAGTTGATGTTGAGACAGAATCTGGAACACCATCTCCACATGTTTTAGATGCTCGGCCTCTATTTTGCTATACACCAAAATGTCATCAAAAATATGAGGAAAAATTGTCGCAGGTGTTTACAGAAAATGGAATGCATTAACGCTTGGAAGAGGGAGGGAGCATTGCAGAGACCAATTGGCATGACAAGGTACTCGTAATGGCCACTGCGAGTCCGGAAAGATGTTTAGTGAACATCTGAGAGATTCATTCGCACCCGATGATAACCAGCCTTGAGATCGATTTTCGTAAAAATTATCGCCCCAAAGAGCTTGTCGAGCATATAATCAAATGTGGGGATTGGAAGCTGATTGTAACCACATTCAAGGCCCGATAATTTGTGCGGACGCGCCATGTAGCGTCCTTTTTCTTAACCACAAGGACCAGGGACGAGAACGGACTATGACTTGATCGGATACGACTTGCATAGAGCATCTATTGAACTTGGCGTTTGATCTCCTCTTTCAGGAAGTGAACGTACCTGTAGGGATAAACATTGACGGGTCAGATCCTTCTTTTAGCGTGATACGGTGCTCAATTTCTCAGTGAGGTGGAAGCTTCGTCGGAGTCTCGAAGAGCTGTGCAAATCCCTGAAAGAGAGTGTCGTATCCTGTAAAACACAAAACAACAGTTACTGGGCTTGAGTTGATCCATTAATATTCAAAGCTACTAATGATTGGCCCGTTGTAGCTGCTTTTGTAATTTCCCTCAAGGTAAGACTTTTTGTTGAGCATAATCATAATGCTCTTGTAGGAACCAATCATATTTAAGGAATTTAAAATAGACAAATATGATTGGTTCCTACAAAAGATGCTCAACAAAAAGTTTTACTAATCAATGCCTAAGCTTGGGGGATCACTTTTCTTCTAAGCCCAGGAACCTCAACCTTTTGGCCTTCTCAATTAATTTCCATATGTTGGGCTTGCTAATCCAGCTAACTCCTAGCACGGCGTCGAGACCTCAAAGTGGTAAACTGAAGAAATCGATTCAAAACAGTTCACCGCTGAGAGTTACCAGTAACTCACGATACACCGCACAACACCGTACTGGATGGTCTTCAGCCACCCACACGATGAAGGGCATTATCATTGTCATTCAAACCCCTAATTTCTTCGCCACTCTATCCCCAAGGAAGCAATGTTTTGCTGCTCTATTAATTAGCACACAAGTTTGTGGTTGTTGATGCAAATCTCGACCCGCAGTGTTCTATGTGATCCCCAACACGTAAGAGAGCGAACTGACATCTCTGGTTCCACACTATCATAGCTATCCATAGACAACTCATTATCCTCATCATTTTCTCTTTCCCTCAACAGGTTTGCGACTTCTTACACCAATGGCCTGGAGTGTATTTCTAGCTGAAACACAAATATATGCTCTGTTTACGCTCCATCTCATCCCAATTCAACCGTTTTGCATCACCATCACGCAGTGCCTGCACCGTCGTGATGAATTTTGATTTGCTACATCAGCAAACCCAGAGCGACGATTGCACTAGAATTGATCATCTCGAGTGCGAGCTAGCTCAATGACTTCTTTTAGAGTTGTATGCCGATAGAGGCGGAGAGTATCTGCAATGGAATCCCTCAGTCTACTAATGTAAGTTCATAACAAGGCTTTCTGTGTCCATTCCGTAACCTTGTTCTGCAAGCGTTCGAATTCCTTGTGATACTCCCGCAACGAACCCTTATGGTGGATTTTTGACAATTACTCATCAAAATCCTCAGCTCCGGAAGGTCCAAAACGTGCTCTTATCTCGCCATCAAAAACTTCCCTGGTGATCAACGTTCCTGTTTCATCCAGTGACTTTTTGTCGCTTCCCACCACTTATTGGCCTCCTCCTCTAAGTGGTATGAAGCAAAATACACACGCTAATCAAGTGCAACCTCATGGTATGTACAATACTGCTTAGCCTTGCTAAACCATGCCATAGGATCTCCTTCCTGAAACCTTGGTAATTCATGCTTGAAAAATTTGTTTTGATGTGGCACAGGGCCTTCGTGACGCGTGGTGTGGTGAACGAGGGGTGATTCCAGGTGCTGATGTTGGCCTGGTGTTGTACTAGTACTACTTTCCTTGTTCCCGGTAATGTACTTCGTTAATCTCCCTACTGCCAGCTCAACTGAATGAAGTTTGGTCTCCATATTCTCAGTCAATTTCAAGACCTAGTCCTGCATCATTCCCAGTTTGTTTTCGACCTCTTCCACTCGATCAGGCGAATTCAGGACATTCTCTACAAAAATCATGTCTTCCTTATCTTTCTTCTTACGGTTCGTCATGGTAACAGATTAGAGCAATGTTCTTATACCAAAATGTTAAGGTCTCAGATTTAGAACTCTAATCACAAGAACGATAATTGTAATACACTTGCTTTTGACAGTTTAAACTGCCTAATATTTGGCTTTTCATTGATTTTTATAAGAAGAAGTACAATGCTGAAACAAAGAACAAAGAACATGGAACATAAGTGGAAAACAGATATGAGAAGTGCTCCTAAACATCAAGAAACACTAACTCCTTATTGACTGAAGCAAATGACTGAAATAGAGAAAACCAAATAAACCAAAACAATTAAATTAATTTGAGTAACGTCAGTTCGGTACACCTACTCGAGCTGATTTGGAAGTGTCTCATATTGTGTGTTCTTCGTTGTAGAGGGTGAGATAGAATAATCTTCTTTAAGAAAGAGGAATAAGAGTCTGATGCTTAGAGCACTCATAGTGGTAATACTTTGATGAGTATCACCACAATAAAAAGATAAAATAAAATAAAAAATAGGAGACTTGGTGAGAGAGAGTCTCACCAAGTAGAGATTGTAGAGACCAATCTCTACATGTGTCAAGTAGAGATTGGTCCATTTTTTTTTGATTTAAAATTTAATTAGAAAAATATATTATATTTAAATATTAATTTTTTATTATGTATGAGACTCTAAATAGAGTAACACCACTATCCATGCCCTTAAGGATTTGATGAGTCAGAGCAAGTCCAGACTAGATGTCCCATTCGTATTGGTGTACTAATGGAAATTACTAATCACAAAATTTGTACAAAACTAATTGTAAAATAAGAGAGTAACACTCATTCTTTATCTTCTTAGACGTTTTGGTAAAGATTCAGTGTGAATTTACAGGTATGAATTTGCAAGTCTATAGGTTATAGTCGGAACAAATCAACGGATATGGTAATAACAGAGGAAACAATAGAGGATGATATGCTTCTTCTTTTTTTGTTGGGCTTAAGAGGAGGATATGCAAATCGAGCAAATGGGAATGGCGGTGAGTTCCGAGGATCAATGGCAATCACATACGTGTTAGACGTGGTGGCGCAACTACTGCAAACCGAGCTACTCTGGACGATGCTCGACGTGTTGGTTCTTACTGTTCTTTTGATGAGATTCAAAGTAGAGCATTTATAAATCTAATGATTTAAGGTTAAATTAGTTAAAATAACATAATTATTTAATACATTAAAGGTTTGTTTATAGGTTGCAATAGAATTACTGCTACTATGAGCAAATACAGTATCCTAAGTTTCTAACCCCACAAAAAAGAAAATACTAGGCGTAAAACTTCATAAAGATGAAGTAACAACATATGCTTTTAAGTATTGATAATAAAGAAAATTTCAGAGTAAGCCCGAAATAACAAGTCTGAATAAACTCAAATTTTTTCTACAACATTTAAATTTCATAGTTCATCGATTATATTTTTAAGTCATTGGTTGCTCATAACGATTGCAAAAAACAAAAATTAGATTAGGTACAGCAGTGTAGCGCGGTACTTACCTAGTTATAATAATTATGTAGACAATAATTATGTAGACATGTAGGGTGTTAATCTAGTGATTAAATTCATGAATACATAAGCCTTGGAAATATATGTGTAGCCACCTTTACATTACTTTTGTACAGAGTTATTAACTCTCTAGAGAGTTATTAATTCTGTAATAGGCTTATTGACTATCTTATAGAGTTATTATGTAATAAGTATGTAACAGAGTTGTTACAGATTTGGTAACTATGTACGAGTTACGCTAACTATGTACTAGTCCTTAAGTATGTAGTCACTACATATAGATTTGTAAACTTACTTATTCTTTTACATATATACTATCTGAGTTATATAGTTATTATTACTGTAACCTAATTACTAACGATGTATATAGACTTACTATCTCTGTAATCATTCCTTGTCCAAATTGTTGACTCTGGCGAAGTTAATCAACACAGTGGCAGATTCGTTATTACTGTATACTCAACATGTTTTATTAAATGTATCTTTGTATTATTCGACCAACAATTTTGAAGAGAAAAAGAGAGTAACTAAGTTATCAAAGATGGTTTGGAGGCTATTTTGATCAGGCTCCCATTTTTATGGTGTCTTGATATTAAAAAGATAACAAAGAATACATAGTAATGTAATTCTCAATACGTGTACGTAATAATTTATATTTTAGCTAATTGAAAGAGACAGAACTAAAATACAAAGAAAGGGATTGGTCAATTGCTTTTATGTCGATACGAATCAATAATTGTTTAACATCATCTGTAATACTCCCTCAAATCAATGCCTTGCTCGAGCATCAATGCATTTTCCTCGTCTAACCAGTAACCACCAAAACTTGACATAGTTTAGCTTTGTATGGAATTCAGTTCATTATTGCTGTTGCGTCAGTATCACCGTCTAAACATCATCAGCATGTCTACCAACCGATATAAATAAGGAACTTAATTGGTTCTGAACTCTTAAGAAAACATGATCCAATTATCTTTGAGTCAAACATAAAGTATAGTATATTCCTAATATAATAAAAGCTTAGTATTAGGTTCAAACAACCTTTAAAACTGTATTATATTAGTCCATTTTGCTCTAAAAGTTATTATAACAATTATTGTCACTAGAAGAACATTATGGTAACAAAATGATCACATAATATTAATAATTACTCTTAATAATCACTATTAATACCCAAAAAAATTAGAATATATACAAAAAGAAAAATTTACACGTATTTACTTATATAAAATCATAATCTCCTCAATCTACTTGTTTTTTTCTTAATAATTAAATTTATATAATCAAATAAAATAATAATCTATAAGAACAAAATTTAGAATTCAAACAAAACATTATTAATATATTAAAATAAATACACATTAAAATATTATAAGTTCATATACTATAATATATAGTTTATATCTAAAATAATGTATATTAAAATACTAGATAAAATAGATCCAGAATACGAACACAATATTTAATCTATTTAATTTTTTCTTTTAACTTTTAATTTTTTTATATCGATGCATTATTGTCTACAAAATTATACAAAAATTGAGGGCAAGCATGGAACATTTTCTATTGAGCCTCATGTGGCTTTAAACATTCTCTAGCTAAACAGTCGGCACTTGAATTGTTCCCACATGGTGTATAAACAAAAAGAATTAATGCAAAACCGTTCACCCAATGTTTAATCGTTTGAATATAATGATCCAGCCGCAAGTTTATCTCCATAATGTTAAGTAGCCAAACCAAATTAAGATTATTCCCCTCAAATTCTACATGACGATATCCTTGACCCATATGCATTGTATAGCCCAAATTAATGTTCTAGCCTCTGCTTCTTCCTCCGATTAACCCTGAAATTAATCCATGCCACCTAAAATTAGTGTGCCATGATGATCCCGTAATAACCAACCCAAACCCGAAGCTTGTAGACCTTCATGGTGTGAGGTATCGTAATTGCATTTTACCCACCCGGCACTCGGTTTCTGCCATGTTTGAACTACTGAGTGTAGTTGTGTTGCTGTCTTGCAGCATCGCATCGATCAATTCTTGAACATCCTGCATTGCTTTATTATTCGTTTTGATTGGCGTACAGGGATGTTGTGAGTACAATAAGGTGTTTCTGTTTTTCCATAATCGCCACAAAATCCAAAATGCGAGTAGACATAGGTGAAATGGTAGCCGTTATTGATTATAGAAATCTATAAGGTACAATAATTTATGTGCAACAGGGACCATCAGATCATTGAGGGGACCCAAAGGTAAACCCATTATTTTCCAAACAGCCATAGCATAATCACATGTAAAGAAGCAGTAATTCTGATGTTTCATATTCTTTGGAACATCGTAAACAGGTGGATGCGGTATTTTAAGTTGTCGGGCTTGTAAATTATTCGAGGTAGCTATTGCTCGTGAACCAATCCACCATAAGAAATGGTTCAACTTAGGCGCTATCTTTAAGGACCAAATGTTAACTCAGGGTTATGATGTAGTGGAGGCTGAAAACTATTTGTGTGAACTGAGGTCTGAGATCAACGGTAGCCCGATTTAACATTGCCAATTCCCATGGATGTATGGCTCCAAATAGGTCTATCTCAGGCAGTAATAAGTGGTAGGAATAATTTGGTAATGAGAGCATGATCCCGTTCATCAATCATCTGCATCAATTTTGCATGATCCATTATTTTGTTATAGGAGAGATGAGATTAGATACCTTAATTGAAGGGTCAAATGGTGTGTATTGTCTTGTTGCTCTCGGCGGCAATATCGGTAGCCAATTGTCGAGTCCAATTGATGTATTAGTACCATCGCCAATTGAATATTGTAAGCCACGCTTCAGTAGTTCAACCTTAAATTGTACAGATTTTCAGCCATACAAATATTGTTGGATTTGGCGTGATGCTAACATATCACCTTGGGGGAAATATCGAGATTTCAGTACACGATAAACCAAACTTCCTAGATTTTGTAAAAATTTCCAAACTCTATGGGCCAATATTGCTTGATTAAACTGTTGTAAATCATGAAAACCAAGTCCACCATCCTTTTTAGACGCTGCTAAACGTGACCAAGCAACCCACAAGATATTTTTATGATGCGTAGTTGAACCCCACCAATAATGTGCCACAAGACTTTTAATCGTTGAACAGAGGCTGACTGGCAATATAAAACAGTGCATTAAATAGACAGGCATCGCATATACCACAACTTTGATAAGCGTTTCTTTCCTAGCTATTGAAAGATACTTGTTTTGCAAGCCATTAAGTCTCTGCTCGACACTATCAACCACATATTGGAACAACGTCTTCTTGTTACAGCCAAATTGTTCTGGTAGACCTAAGTATTTTCCAGGCCCACATGTGTTTGGGATATCAAAAACTTGCCGCATGCGATCCTTTTTGTTTGGAACACTTTAGTATTGTATGTTATTGTTAGTTTGTCTAAATTCAGTTGTTGTCCCGATACGTAGCATAGGCCTCCAATATCGATTTCAAACAAGTTGCATTGGAATAATCTGTTATAAGGAGTCATCCGCAAATACCAAGTTTGATACTCGTGGTCCACGCTGACCCAATTGTATTCCGCTTATATCTCTCGATCGTTAGGTGGATTGTAGAAATGAATTCAAAGCGTCAACACACAAAATGAATGGATATGGAGAGAGAGGATCACCTTGCTGTAGTCCGAAACTTGGCGTAAAATGTTGATACGGACTGCCATTAATGAGGACCAAAAATATGATCGTAGTAACACAGCGCATGATCATTCGTATCCAAACCTCTGAAAATCCTTTCTTCTGTAGGACAGCTTTCAAAAAATATCATTCGATGCGGTCATATGCCTTACTAACATTGGTTTTAACAGCCATATACATACTAGATAATCTTTTGTTTGTCAGAAGAGCATGGAAAACCTCATGTACAATCAACACGTTATCCAAAATTTGGCTTCCCAACATGAATGCGGCTTGTTATTTGCTGATCAAACTTAGCAGTGCTTGTTTCATTCGATTTACCAAAAAATTTTAAAATCATCTTATACGAGATATCATAGAGACTAATTGGTAGGAATTCCTTCATAAAATGGGGTGTTTTAGTCTTCGGTATTAAGCATATATTTGTGTGATTCCATCTCGAAGGCATTAACTTTGTTGAAAATTATTCTTGGATATTACGTACCAATACTGGCACCACAAACTCCCAATAATGTTTATAAGATCCTGCCGTAAATCCATCCGTTCCTGATGATTTATGAGACTCAATAGAAAACAAAGCCTTTTAATTTGTCGCTAGAGTAACATCTCACACCAAGAGATTATTGGTTTCCACACTAACTACCCGCTTCACTGCTTTAATCAGTGTATCTAGATCCTGATATCCCTCTGTTGAGAATAAGTTTGTAAATTAAATCTCCGCTTCCGAAACCGTCTCGTCTTGGTGGCCGCATGGAAAAATTTAGTATTGGAATCACCGTAATTTATCCAATCTACGCGACTCTTTTGCCTCCAATATAGTTCTTCTTTTCTTTCCTTCGCCAGGTCGGATTTTAGTTTAGATATCTCTTCGAGGGAAGCTTTCAGATCTAAAGTTAAGTGCTCCAATTGTGCTTGTAGAACTTTTATACTTATTGCCGAATTGGTACCAGAACTCCGTTCCAATCTGATAACTTGGAACGACTTTCACACACAATAGTTAATCTATTAAGATGCTTATGTTAAACTATTACAAATAGTTCTTTTGTCAACTAGCCTTGTGGCCTTTAATCCAACTCTTAATACTTAAGGTAGGAGGTTTGAACCTCAGTAACTAAAATTTTTAAAGAGATAACTACCACTCGATAACTATTGCAAATAATTAAAAATATAATTTATATATTACAATAATATATATAATATAAATCTATAATACAAACACACTATTAATCCATTATGATCATTATTTTATACTCCTGAAACTAAGGTTAAATATAGTTGTATATTAAGATATATTAAATATAAAATATGTCCAAATTATAAACATATATCAAAAAGTTAAGATCATTATAAACAGTGCAATATATTTTATTGTTGCTGTCATACCTCTATATATAATAAAAGCGTAGTGTTAACTTAAACACCGTGTTATATTGGTCCGTTTTGACTAGGTTGTATTATTACTAGGAAATAATAGTCACATAATATGTGTATCCATTATTATCTTTTATAATAATAAAAAAATAATTATCTCTTGATAAAATTCTGTAACTTATTTATTATTATTATTATTATTATTATTATTATTATTATTATATTATTATTATTATTATTATATTATTATTATTATTATTATTATCTATATAATATTATTATTTTGTTTTAATATAATAAAACGGAAGATTTAAATGCAAACACCATGTAATAAGCAAGTGAACTTTAGTCTAGTGGTATGTGGTAAGTCCACTAAAAACGTGCGCATTTGCACATCCAGGGATCGAGTCCTGATGCCTACATTATGTAGAAACTTGGCTAATGGACTGGCTAGTTGTGATCGAATGTTGACAAAAAATGCAAATAATAATAATATGTACACGAAATTGAAAAGGAACATTGATTAGGGTTATGAACGATTCTAGGGTTTCATAGAGTATGCAAGACATGGCAATGATGGAAATGGTGATCGGAGGTGCTCCACCTGGAGATCCGCTGGACAGGGCTTAGTCATGGTCAGAGTGGCTTCAGGGAAGTACAATTGGTGGTATGTTGAGTCCAGAGAGTTTGATGTCGGATGACCTTGTTGAAGAAAGGATGAAGTGGGAATATCTGAATGGAGAGTATGAAGAAGCTTTTAGTACAATTGATCTTGAGGTCCTCTTTGTTATGCATGGTCTCTGGAAATGTTGTATAGTGATTAAGGTGCTAAGTCAAATTGTGTCGTTACCAGTATTGCAGAGGAGATTACTGGAGTTTTGGAAACCTAAAGGGGCGATTAGGGATGCTAATTTGGGTTTTTGAGCCCATATATTAAATGGGTATGGTGTTTATAGATTAAACTCATATAGACCCATTTATTAAAATAATATTATATGAGTTTATATGGGTCTACCTATCTAAGCCTATCTATTATATGAGTCCCCATTTAACCCATTTAACCTAATGAGATTGAAGCTATAAGCTCCAAATCGTCTTTTTCGTTTCCTCTCTCACGTTGCTTTTTGCTCAATCTCAATGTTTGTACGCATGTGCGAGAAAATCACCTAGTTTCCCACTAAAAGGAATCATTATAAGATGTTCTAGGAATCATTTAAATCAACTAAAATCACCTAGTTTCCCACCATTTCATTATTTTTCAACTTGAAATCCCAAGAATCTAGTGTCCACTATATTATGTTCACTATAAATTAAACAGAATTGGACAAAGAGCATATGTGGACTGTGGTCATGAATTATGAATCCATGAGATCATTTTTCTGTCTGTATTAGCTACTTTTTCTCATGATACAAGTCTGAGTTTGTACTTTTTGTTTCTTTTGTTATTTACAATGGATTTGGGATCTCTACATTTCATATCAATATTAAATGCCCAAAACGAGGTTATCGAAATGAACAAGGATAAATTATAATTATATGTTAAAGTATAATTATAATTATACGTTATAATTATATTTATATGTTAAAAAATATTATATATTTTGTTAGTTCTGAAATTATAATCAATTAGATAATCAAATTATTTATTTATTATTTTGTAGGTTTATATGGGTACAAAGTATTTAATGGGTTTAAATGGATAAGGTTCAATGGGTGTAAAATTAAATGGAATTAAATGGGCTTGAGGTTAAATGGTGGGTTTTAGTTGGGGTGGATTTTAATAGGTTGGGTAAACTCATATTAACACCCTTAGGGGCGATATATGTGTTGGACTTGCCTCATCAATTCTTTATGGTCCAATTTGAGTCTGAAGAGGAGTATCCCTCGGCCCTCATGGCTGGTCCATGGCGTGTTTTTGGGAGCTACCTTCTAGTGCAAGATTGGTCACCAGATTTTAATCCTAGGTGTGATGATATCTCAACAACTCCCATCTGGGTTCGTCTCCATGACTTACCAGTGAGTTATTATCACAAGAAGATCATGTTGGGATTGGCAAAAGGTGCAGGAAAACCATTAAGAGTTGATTTAACTACTTTATCCTATGATCGTGCAAAATACGCAAGGGTTTATGTTGAAATGAATCTGTGTAAGCCGTTGAAAGGTTCGGAGTTGTTAATGATGAGCGTTTCTTTGTGGAGTATGAAGGAATATCTCCAATTTGTATCTCGTGTGAGATGTATGGCCATGGGACTTAGAACTGCCCGAAGAAGAGAATGGAGAAACCAATGGAGAAAGGAGTGAATTTTTTTAGAAATTGTGTCTAATACTCCAATGGTTGAATCTGCAGTTCTGAGAAGAATAAGGAGAAACAAGTACAGGAGGATGGTTTTACCTTGGTAAAGAAGGGAAATCATAAAGGTAAAGTGGGATCAAGTGATGCTAATGCTATTGTTTGTGGTGCTAAGGGAGTGAATGGACAAGTGTTGCGTGACATTTTTGGGGGTCAGGTGAATGTGATTGTTAACACAACAAACATTTTTAGTAGCCTTCTGTGATACCACGTTCTAGTGATGTTAAAGAACCAGGGGCGAGAGGGAAGGAGAATCAGCAGTCGGTACCATCTAATGAGTCTTTGAAAGCTCAGCTTGTGAATGAGGAGAGGAGTATGATGAAGTTTATTGCTAACTTTAATGTTGTAACACATGTTTCTGGAGTTACCTGTGATAATAAAAGTGGTATGGTTCGTGGAGGTGCAAGTAGTAAATGGAATGGACATCGTCTGGCTCATGGTTTGGTCTTTGACGCACCGAATGAGGAGATTATTTTTTCTAGTGCTAGTAAGAGAGTGCGGTCAGAAACATATAGTTTTGGTAGAAACAGTAATGGTTTGGTGTTGGGAATTTACCTTCGCATGCTTCAATTTCAACATCTTCTTTGGAATTAATGTTGGTTGAGTCAAGCGAGTCCCAAGCTCAAACGAGAGTGCAGTTACCAGACTCTAATCTCCAGAATGAGTCTAGTAGAAACATACATGATGAAGTTATGCGGTCATCTTTACAAGATCTGCAGCAAGAATTGGTGAATACTACAACATATCGAGTGCTTGATGGTTTGGAGGATGTGTTGGGTATGTTAGAAGCTTAATGGTTCGCCACAGAGTTTCTCTTTATATTAACCTCTTTTATGATGAATGTCTTTCTATGGAACTGCTGGGGAAATAAATCTACTTTCTGGAGAGCTTTTTGATATTATATGAAGAAGTTTGAGTTAGATATGCTTGCTTTGTTTGAAACACATACTTTTGGTGATAATGCAGCTCGTATTTGTCATAACTTGGGTTTCAATGTTGTTACTTAAGCTGATGCTAATGGACAAAGTGGTGGGATATGGTTGTTGTGGAGATATACAGTTGGAGTTGTGAATATAGTGGAAACCACATACCAATATATCCATGCTAAAGTGGTGTCAGGAGTTGATGTTCAACATGTGGTAGTCGTTTATGTAGCGTATTCCCCTAGTAGGCATAGTTGGTTGTGGGGGAGGCTGCAGGTATTGGTGGAACATATAAATGAACCTTTAATCATTATAGGGGATTTAATACTATCCTCCACCTAAATGAGAGGACTGGTGGTAATGGGAGCTATCTCAAGCTCTCTTGAATTCGGGAATTGGATTAATGCCTCTATGCTCATTGATATGGGCTTTAAGAGGAATAAATTTACTTGGAGGAGAGGCTCTCAAGCGAGCACTTTTGTGGCGAAGAGATTGGACCAAATTTTATGTTGTGCTCAAATGAGGCTAAAGTGGCAAGAAGCTATTGTTTCACATTTACCCATGCTTGCTTCAGATCATGCACCATTTTATGATTATTTTAGTCTGATGGTAAACTATAATCTAAGCCGCATGCCATTTTGATTTGAAGCTGCTTGGTTACAACATCCAATTTTTAAGGAGTTGGTGAAATCTTGGAATGGAGAGATTTCAATTCCAGTAGCTCTCGAGACACTTCGGGTGCAACTCGGAAATAGAACCAAGAAGTCTTAGGGGATGTGAAGAAAAAGAAACAACTCTTACTCGAGAAGATTCATGATATCCAAAACCAGCTCGAGGTTGCTCCTACAGATGTATTGATATCGCTTAATAAGGAAACAAATAAGGAATTGGAAGTTGTATTGGAACAAGAGGAGATTATTTGGTTCCAGAAATCGAGAGAGAAATGGATTGCTTTGGGGGATAAGAACACAAAAAAATTTCATACTTTAACTATTATTCAGAGAAGAAGAAACAAAATTGAATCATTGAAGAATGATAAAGGTGTTTGGGTTGATGATCCCGTGAGGTTAGAGGAGATGGGAGCGAGTTACTATAAGACTCTTTACTCATTGACAGACGTACCGCTTATGGTTCCGCCTCTTCCACAAGGGGGTTTTGAGATACTGTCTCATGATGAGTTAAGGAGGTTAAACCGTCCTTTCTCTGCTAATGAGATTGAAGTTGCAATGAGAAATATGGGTAAATATAGGGCTCCTAGACCGGATGGTTTCCAGCCTATTTTCTACCAGCATTGTTAGGAGACTGTACATCAATTGGTAATTGCGTTTGTGACCCGTTTCTTTGTGTCGCAGGAGTTACCACCAAGTACTAATGATGCATTGTTTGTCCTGATTGCGAAAGTAGCGAAACTTGAGGGGATCATGCAATTCTGCTCAATTAGCCTATGTAATGTTACAAAAACCATGGTTATGAGACTGAAGAAGGTTATCCCAAAACTTGTTGGACCGGCCCAATCTAGCTTCATTCCGGGTCGCTTGAGTTCAGACAACATAGTTATTGTTTAGGAGGTGGTACACTCGATAAGAAAGAAAAAGGGGCGAAAAGGGGAAGCTCTACTAAAAGGAAGCGATAACATTTAGTTGCATGATCGTGTAAGTGTTTTCGAAGTCATTAGGTGGTCTTGGAATACGAAAATTGGAACCGATGAAGAAGGCCCTTGTGGTTAAAATTGGTTGGCGCTTACTTCATGATGATCGTAGCCTTTGGGCATGTGTTCTTCGCAGTAAATATAAGACTCGAGAAGTTCATGATCTAAGAAGGTTGCAAACTGAGAATAAAGGATCTTCGACGTGGAACGGTATCTGTTTGGGACTACATTATGTTGTTTTGTCAAGTTTACATTGGATCGTTGGGGATGGTCGTTCAATACTTTTTTGGGACGACAAATGACTTTTGAATGTGAGCCTTCGCAAGATTGCTGTTCTTCCCTTACCGTAGGAAGCATCTCGGGTTACAGCTTGTGATTTATGGGATAATATGAACGGTTCGATCAGTTTAGTCTAATTAGAATTCAGTTGCGCCTCAAAACGGTATGTTAGATACCTTCACGGGTGCACATGATCGTTTGCATTCGGGTGCTAGTACCGATGGCGCTTTCTCTATGAATTCTGCCTATACATTTATAACTACTTCGGTCTCTCCGTCTCATAATATGCAAGGATCTTTTGACAAGATTTGGAAGCTTCATAAACCTGAACGTATTAAGATTTTTCTTTGGCTTGCGTCCCTATAAGCTTTAGTGACTAATGTGGAAACGAGGAGAAGATACTTTGAATGTGATGTATGCTCAGTATGTAAAAGAGGAAGTGAAACGATCTTTCACATTTTAAGATATTGCCATGCGGTGAAGGGGAGTTGGTAGCGAATCATTCCTTCGAGATGGCATATGACATTGTTTTCGCAATCATTGTTAACATGGATTTTAACAATCTTAATACTCAAACTCAACTCCATAGGCAGTCCTAGTCAATTACATTCACGGTTTGTGTGTGGTGGAGTTGGAAATGGCAGTGTGGTAACATTTTTGGGAGTACTAAAAAATGTCGTGATAGAACTCAATTCGTGAAGGATTCACATGCTTTTACTATTCATCGTAATCAAGGCATACATGTGAATATGGAACTAAGATCAATTAAATGGTGCCCACCGAGTGATGGATGGATGAAAGTGAATACCGATTGCGCTTCCCGGGGGAATTCGGGGTTAGCATCGGCTGGTGGTGTGTTGCGTGATTCCACAGGTACTTGGTGTGGCAGTTTCGCAGTGAATCTTTCTGCGCCACTTGCAAGAGCTATGGGGAGTATATTATGGACTTGTTCTTGCCTGGGAGAAAAGGCTACGCGGGTGGAGTTTGAGGTGGACTCGAAGGTGGTGGTTGGGTTCTTCAGGACAGAGATAGATGACTCTCATTCGATGCCATTCCTAGTACGTATGTGCTATGGTTTTATTTCAGAGGATTGGATTGTCTGTATTTCATATGTGTATAAAGAAGCTAATCGTCTTGCAGATAGATTAGCGAACTATATGTGATCCTTAGAGTTAGGTTTTCATAGTTTGATGTTATTCTGTCTATAATTGCCACGATTTTGAGAGACAATGTTGTTGGTTCTATGACTATGCGTAAAATCCTGATTTGAATTGTTTTATTCTTTAAAAATAATAATAATAATAATATTATTAATATGTACACGTTATTTTAGTAATAATATAACCAATTTTTATGATAATTATAAGAGATAAACGTGTATGATAATAATAAGAGATAAATGAGTATAATTTTTTTTGGTGAACGATTAACGAGTACATTGATAACTATATATATACTAGGATTATACCCACGCTATAGCGTGGGATTTGATTATTATTTTTTTAATTTTTGTTCATTTAGTTTTTTAGAACAGTGTTGATGTTTTGAATATTATTTTCGACAGGGCCGTGCTTTAGCACGTGTGACATGAGATCTGTCACATGACCCAAAAAAATTGAAGGCCTTTTTAAAAATATCATACCGTTTTTCTTTAAGTTTTACCGTTTTTTCTTAAAGTTTTACCGTTTTTTCTTTAAGTCTTAGGATTTTCTAACGATTGCAGGAAACTAAAATCTCATTTTGAAAATTTAATATAGTTTGTCTTTAAATCTTAGGAACTTTTTTCATTTAACAAAGTTTAGAGCACGAAAAATTAAAGGCCCCAAGAAGTTAAATGTTTATTTTAAAAATATTATACAAATTTTTTTGACATCTAGAGCCCAAATTTTTTTTTCTCGTCATGTTTTATTTTATGACACAGGGCTTTATATTTATTCGGAACGGCCTTGATTTTCGAGATGTTGTTTTAGAGGTCCTAAACCCAAACCGAAATCAGCCTGAAATAGAGGAACCGAACTCGGCAAATTACCCAAATAGATTCTAAATCTATGTATATGAAAAGTAACCTAACTCGAATCAAAACAAAATCAATAGCCAAATTTTAGCTTTTTAGATTTTTTTCTATTAAATCTTTTTGAATTTTTATATAAAAATACATGACACTGAACTCGATCAATACCAAACCAAACTCTGTTCAAAAATTTAAAATACCCGGATAAGTCTTAGAACAATCTACCAAAATACCAAATTAGAGAAACCGAACTCAACAAAATACCAGAGTATGTCCTAAATATATGTACCCGAAAACCACATCCAAACCTGAACCGTAACTAAATCAATAACCGATTTATTACCCGATCTTTTTGTATACTAAATTTTAGTTTTTTGGAGATTTATTTATTAAATCTTTATTGATTTTGAATTTTGTTTAAAAATTTGCAACAAAACTAATTTATTCCTATTTTTAAGGGTTGTTATGAAACATATGTTAATTTTATCCTAAAGTTTATAACATAGGTCAAAATGAAATTGTCTTCCGCTTTAATACGTAAGATATATATATATATATATATCTGATTATTATTAAATCATTAGTTAGTTGTTTAATATTAATATTTGATTAATTGATTATATTATATATTAAATCAACAATTTATATAAGAGAAACTATAATAAGGCAAAGCTTAAGATCAATAATTTATACATTATATTATACGATTTTGTTTTCGACAAATAAAAAACAAAAAAAATGAATTATATAAAAGATATCAGTTTTTAATATTATCTTAATCATAATCAATGTTCTAAAATACGGCTGTATAGGCCATATATACAGTGTATATATGTTGTATAATGAAGAACTGTACTGAATTTATATTATACAATATAGTTATACGGTGGAAGATAATACAGCCGTATATACGGCATATATACAATGTATATACGGTATCGTATATACAGTTTTCATATTGTTTTTAATAGAAAAAAGTTTCTTAATTAAACTATGTCCTTTTGTAAATTAACCCTAAAATAATAAAAATTTATTTATTCAAGTGTAGTAAGAGAGTTACATGAAGATGACTTTGTATCCGATGATGAAGCAGAAATTCTTAGTTTTGAGTTTGAGTCTGATGATGATCATGTGTTAGATCTATATGGAGTAGAATAATACGAGTTTGGGAGTTAAATTGTGTAATTTTTATTATTTGACATTGCATTTTAGAGACTTTTATAAGTTACATGAGGATGAATTTTTTTATTTTTTAGATTTGGAATTTTTAGTTTGTATTTTTTTTTTAATTTTTCATAGTACATATTATGAATTATTATTATTTTCTTAAAAAAATATTCATCGTATAGTCCCCGCATAAATGACCATATATACAGCTATACACTATACAGTGGCTTTCCATACGACTAGGGTATAACGTATTTTTGAACACTGATCATAATAGGAAGTATGAACCTTTAGTATAAGAGTATCAACGTTTAGTATAATCTTATATATTAAAGCAGGAGACACTTTCATTTTGACCGTGTTATAACTTTAAGATAAAATTAATCTATAGTTAATAACAATATGTAAAAATAGGATTAAGATAGGTTTTGTTATAAACTTTTATATAAAAGTTTAAATAAAGATTTAATAGAAAATAAAACTCTAAAAAGTTAAAATTTAATTTTAAAAAATATCGGGTACCAATTCAGTTCTGGTTCAGATTTGGATTCGGTTTTCTGAGTACATAGATTTATGACACATTCTGGTATTTTGTCATGTTTAGATAGTTTATATATAAAATTCAAAGTAATAAAAAAATTAATAGAAAAAATTTTAAAAGCTAAAATTGTTCTTGATTTGGTACCGCTCGGGTTTGAATTTGAGTTTTCAGGTACATAGATTTATGACTCATTTGGGTATTTTGTCAGGTTCAGTTCTTCTAATTTGGATTGATTTCAGTTTTGGTTTTCGGCCTCTAAAGCATTTCGAAAAAAAGATTTCAAAATATCAACACGCTCTAACAAGCTAAATAAAAATAATTTTAAAAAGCAATCTAAATAATCAAATCTCGCGTTATAACGCGGGTATAATTCTAGTCAACATAAAGATTTTAGTCATAACCCTAATAGGAAAAATTAAACCAAGGTATTTCTTCTAATTAATATTTATCCCGTCATTTTTGATCAAATTTATAAACAAAACAGCAACGCTTCTGAAGTGACAAGAAGACCCCTCTGAAGACAAATCTGATTCACACAATCAGGAAGATCCAGAACCAATGGAGTCACAACAACATTCAGACCAATCTTCAAGCAACAATATGTCTGTAAAGCCTAAAATGCGTTGTCTTGGATACATAGTCCATCGGAATTTGGCAACAGATGATGTTGGCGACACCATGATGAAGCGTTACTACCATCTTTCTGATAAAATTAAGGTGCAAAATTTTTATGATGTTACTGCTGGTCCGTATGGTTCTTGCAATGACCGTATGGGTTCATGACAAAACCCACATTAAGGTGAAGGTTCGGTGGGCCATAAGCCACCGGAGTCAAGATGAACACAATATTTTGGAACTGCTGGGGTATTAAAGGGTCCCTAGTGGTTCGACGCCTTGTGAGCGTTACGAAGAAGTATGCTCCAGACTTACTCTTTTTTAATAGAAACGAAGAATAAAAACAAAGTGGTTCATGAAGTTGCAGCAAAATTAGGATATGTTAATGTATGCTTTGTCCAACCTCATGGTCTTGGTGGTGGTCTAGCATTTTTTTGAATAGTTCTGTTTATGTTAATTTCTTTTGACTGTAAACTTACTATCAATCAAACAAAGAGTTCATTCTATTTTTCCTTTGTTTATGGTCATCCAAATCGTGGCTTGCGACATGTTCTTTGGGAAATATTACAAAGGATAGCTATTAACAGAAATGGTCCATGGATTATAAGTGGAGATTTTAATGAAATCGTAACGACGAGAAAAAAGGTGGTGTTGTTTGTGAGGAATGGACTTTCCGACAGTTAAGAATGATGATTGAAGTGTGTCAAATGAAGGGGTTACCTTTTAAAGGAAACAGATTTTCTTGGTGTGGTCGTCGACATAATGAAATAGTTGAGTGTTGTCTTGATCGAGTGATGGTCAATACGGAAATGTTACCAATGTATCCGGCTTCAGAAATTGAGTTTTTACCACTCCGTGAATCTGATCATCGACCTGTGGTTATCAACATGAAGACAACAACTGAACGAGGACGAAAGTTATTCACCTTTGACAGACATTTAATTCAAAAATACGATTTGAAGATGTTGTGAGACATGGATGGAATTTTAATTCTGGATGGGTAGATAACACGGTTACAACTCGTCCGGCTAATTACCGGAGATAGATCTCTGTCTCGAAACAAACTCAAAACCATAATTCATGTCATCAGATTAATGAGCTTAATCAATTGATCAATGATGGTATGACCGATGCCTCCATCACTACTCAACACCTCCATAGTCTTCAGTCCAATTTGATAGTTGCATATCGTGAAGAAGAAGAATACTGAAAAAACAAAAGTCGAGTTCAATGGTTACAAGAAGGAGATCGAAACACCAAATTCTTCCATGCATCAACTAAAAATAGGAGAACAAGGAAATTTGTTCATCGTATTCAGTTCGTCGACGGTCACTACATCTATGACAATCAAGATATTGGTTGTTAAGCAGAATAGTACTTTTCCGATTTATTCACCACTCGTTCTCTTGTTGGTTGCTCTGCTTGTCCGTTAGCCTAAAAATACTTTGGCGTTGATGTTGTTAGCCGTATTGCTTGATTTTCACATTGCACTTTGACGGGCTTTGATGTTAGATTTGTCTTGTTCTCGGTCACAATTTCTTTCGGGAATCTGTGCCTGCATATGATGTTTTTCCACAAGAAAGTTTTCATGGTTTCCACAGTGATATGTGAGTAGGATTCCGCCTCACCCCATTTTATGAAGCAGTCTATGAAGATAAGAACAAAATTGTGCCTTCATATTCTAGATGGCTCCATCGGCCCCCTGATATCTGTTGCCTAATGCATGAAAGGGTAGGGAATGGATGTTGAAGTCAAAGCTTATGATGGTTGGTGTATGGTCGAAACGTGCCGTTGGCACTTATCACATTGTTTGGAGTATTCCACCTTTCCCCGATCATAAATGGCCAGTAGTATCCTTGTCGTTTTATCTTGATGGCTAGGGTTCGTCCTTTAGAGTGGCTTCCACACGATCCTTTGTGGACTTTCGCGAGTAATGTTTTAGCCTAATCAATGCTTGCGCACTGTAAGTACTGGTCGCTAAAGTTGTGTTTGTATAGTTGTTCTTCGATCATGCAGTATCTAGCATTTTGAATTTTAAGTCTTCGTGCTTGTCATAGATCCTCTAGTGATATCTCGTGCTGGATGTATCGTATGATCGGCTCCCTCCAGTCTAGTGCTGAAGTTTGTGTAATTTTTGTAGCCGTAAAATTACTTGCTCTTTCGTGTTGTTCTAGGACAGGTATCACTGCATCGGTTTGTTGGACGCTTAGTTTCTCTTTAAATTCCACCGGGATCACTCTTCTCATTAATAGATCTAATGTAGATGCTTGTGCGGCTAAAGCATCAGCCACAGTGTTTTCTTCACGCGGTATCTTTGTTAGTTCGAAGTTGTTAAACTTCGCAGTGAGCACTTTCACCAATTGGAGAAAACAATCCACCCTTGGAATTTTTGGTGGCATATTCTCCGCTCCATTGACTGGTTACTAACTTAGAGTTTGTGTAAGTGTGAAGTGATTTTATCCCTAGAGTTACAGTGAGTTCCATGCCTGCTATGAGGGCTTCATATTCTGCCTTGTTGTTTGAGGTTTTGTATAATAAGCAAAATGATTGCTTTAGGATTTCTCCTATCAGAGAGGTTTGTTGTATACCGATTCTAGCGCCTCTTTTTGATGATGCACCGTTGATGTGGAGTTTCCACGGTGGTAATACACTTGCTGGGTCATTTCCTGGTTGCGTCAGTTTAGCTATGAAATCGGTAAGAACCTGAGACTTTTGTCGATATCTTGTCTTTGAAATCGATGTTCTATTCGCTCAGCTCGATCGCCCATTTGGCTAGCCATCCAGACTGGTTAAGGCTATGCAAAATGGCTCAGAGTAAGTGCTCCATTACTATGGCTACCGTATGGTTCTAGAAGTAAGGTCAGAGTTTCCGTGCTGCTACTACTACTGCTAGTGCTAACTTCTCCATGGCAGGATATCAAGACTCTGTGTCTGCTAGTGATTTGCTGATGTAGTAGATCGGTTTCTGATCTCTGTGATCTTCCTGTACTAACACTTCGCTGACTATGGCCTCTGATAACTCTGATACTGCAACATATAGGTAAAAAGTCTCCCCGTTTTCTGGTTTTGCCAGGATAGGTGGATTGGCCAAGTAGGTCTTGAGCTGGTTCAGTGCTTCTTGACATTCATAGTTCCACTCGAATTTCTTTTTGGCTTTGAGTAATTTATCGAACGGGAGGCATTTGTTGGTTTATCTAGAGATGAAGTAATTTAGTGTCTTGATCCTTCTCGTGAGTCGTTGCACCTCCTTTGGTGTTTTTGGAGCATGTGTCGATGCTAGCGCACTTATTTGCTTCGGGTTCACTTCTGTTCCTTGCTCTGTGACGAGATACCCTATAAATTCTCTTGATGCTACGCCAAAGTAGCATTTCGCTTGGGTGAGTTCCATCACGTATTCATTCAAGATTTTGAAGCATTCAGCGAGTTGTGACACGTGGTCTTGTGGTCGGTTTGATTTGACCAATATGTCATCGATGTATACATTCATCGCTCTCCCTAGCTATGCTTCGAATATTTTGTTCACGGTCACTGGTATGTTAGTCCCGTGTTCTTCAAAAGAGTGAAAAAACAGCAATGTACTTCTATCTTAAATGCAGGAATTGACACAAAGACATATAGGACAGTATTAATTAGTGTATGAACGATGAATTGGATCCTTTGGTCCTCATAATTAATTTCATTGGGAAGATAGTCGCAATAAATTAAACCGCTCCAACTACTTACAACATAACAGGTTAGTGCAACCAATCGTCTCTATATAACACAAGAGCCTCATTACATTACATTCATATCACCTACAAATATTATACTTGTTACATATATCGACTAGTTAGTTCAAAATTACATAGAATCAATTCAGCTCCACCGAAAAACTATCATGGGTCGATTTCAAGAACAAGGACAGGGACAAGGTCCGGTTCACAACATCCGACTATCAACAGTAGGTTCGATCCGACCGACTGAGAGTGGTACGACCCATGAACCAACTGGCCTAGACTTAGCCATGAAGCTGCACTACCTCAAGGCTGTGTACATTTACTCGCCCGAGACGGCAAGTGACTTAACGGTTACACAAGTGAAGGAGGCCATGTTCCTTTTGTTCGACCAGATGGCTTGGATCACAGGCAGGTTCTCAAGGAGAGACTCGGGCCGTCCATACTTAAAGTGCAATGACAGTGGCACGCGTTTCGTGGAAGGTCAATGCAATCTCACTGTACAAGAATGGCTCAGCAAACCGGACCGGTCAGTTAATGAATTTATGGTTTACCATCAACCCATTGGACCGGCGTTAGCTTTCTCTCCTTTGATTTATGTTCAGGTAATCTGCTCTGACTGCAACAATTTTCTCTTCTTCAATTTGTCATACTCCTCTAGTTTACACATGCACATGGTATATTTTATAAGATGTAATCTTTAATAGCGTTCTAGTTGACAACAAAAGTTCCTTTTTCTAACTCGCTCAATTTAATAGTCTTTCTATAAATTTGTGTTGCGGAAATTAATTCAAAATTTTTTAAAAGAATAAATACATTATTAGAAACAAATAATATAACTACACTGATTGGGTCCGATATTAATTAATGGCTAAAATTAGATTATAATTCTCTGTTGGATTTTGTTATTCTTACGGACCATATGACTTAATCAAGAAAGACAGAAACAAAATAAAAACATGCAGTATATAAGAAGAACATTTAATGTATGACAAAGACTTTGTCACAAGAAATATTTAATACACCTAAGACTCAGAGCTGTACCATTAACTCGCAATCATGAAGAGACAACAGTCTCGAAGTAGGTAGCAAATTTAATAAAAGATTCAGACATTTCAACTTTGTATTGCATGCCATTGCCAACTATTAGCATGGAACGGATTCATGACATTCAAAGTACTCTTATCTTCCATTTTTGTTTCAATAATTGGATAGACAATGTACAAGACGTAAGATATACTTCTAAATTTTACTCCAAACTTATTTCTCTCGCTGTTGGTTCTGCAGATGACTCGGTTTAAGTGTGGAGGATTAGCTATGGGCCTTAGCTGGGCCAATATCATTGGGGATTCTTTCTCTCTATTTAATTCTTTCAACTTATGGGCTAATGCCATTTCTGGCGATAATATGTATGCTCCAACAACCTCTATGAGAGACCGAAGGTTTAAAAGCCCAAACCCAACAATTAAAGACCCGGTTTCTATCAAACGGGTCGACCCGGTGGGAGATCTTTGGGTCACGCCCAACAACAAGAAAATGGAGACTTATTGTTTCAGTCTCTTAGTTGCCGGACCACATTTTCTGGCGAGCGAACATGATCCCATTCCGGTGTTCGAGATTCTGGTTGCGTTTATCTGGAAATGCATAGCTAAGGTTAGGACAGAGCGAGAGCCGGCGACTGTTACGATTATCAAAAAGGATCTGAATGATGTGAAACCTAGAGAGATTCGAAACAGTCAGGTGATAAGCTCCGTACACGTGGATTTCCCGGTGGCCGACGCAAAACTTGAGGAATTAGTTGAATCTATGGAGAAAGCCACAGATGAGAGATGTGGAATCGAGGAGATGGGAGAGAGTTGTGATGGGAATTTGGATTTCGTTGTTTACGGAGCGAAATTGACATTTTTGGATCTGAGTGAAGTTGATTTGTATGAAGCTAAAGTGATGGGAAAGTCGCCGGAATTTGTGTACTGTAATGTTGAAGGGATAGGTGAGGAAGGATTGGTCGTTGTTTTCGCGGCGGCGAAGTCGGAAGAGAGGATGGTGACAATGACTTTACCACAGGAAGAAATAGTGAGGGTAAAATTTGAATTTATGAAATGTGGTTTAGTCGACGCCGTGAATTGAAAAATATAACGGCTAATGAATAAACGTGAAAACGTTGAAAGTTGTTTTTTTTTTATAATAAATCTTTTACATCTAAAGTCGTTGATCTCGCCAAGAAGCAACTGGTCCAATTGGCTTGCTCCTAATCTAGCTTGACAGCAGGTGGATGTTCAAATCCTATCAGTTCAAGTGAAAATAATTTGACTATGGATCGAATTTTTATCTATCATATTAATAGAAAAATGGGTAAGGTTGACAAAAAAAATAAATTGTGATCTCTAAGTATCTGTTGATCAAAGAATTGTAATGTTAAGATTATAAATAATATTTTTTCTACAGTATAGTAATTAGGGTAATTTAGTCAATCATGCATAAGGGCTTCACTACGATGTAGATTATAAGAAGACTTTTAAAAATGAAAACTATAGATAAAGTTTTATCGATTTAATTATTAAATTAAAAAATATATATTATATCTTTGTTTGTTTGATATATATTTACTTTTATTTGAAGGAAAGTTGGAAAAAAATAATAAAATAACGTTTCAAAATAAAACTGTTATTAATTCTTTAACTTTTCCATATTATATTTAAAAAATTAATTTATGGTTTTTATTTTTCAAATTTAACTGTATATATATAATATAGAATATTATTTAATATTCTTACTAATTTTTAATATTTTATAAAATATATTTAGTATTAAAATATCCATATATAAAATTGTATACACTATATAATATTTGAGAATTTTTTTAAAAATTAATATTACTTTAAAATAATTATATTTCTTAGAAATTATATTTAACAATTATAGAATTTGGTTTAATATATCAAATTATATATTATTGAAATACGATTCACTTTAATATATATTTTTAATATAGCAATTTTTAACTAATTAACATATATAATAAATCTCTTATATCTATCCAATTAAATTGTCTTTAAATTTCTGAAATATTTAAAATTTAAATGCAAACGAATCTACAATAAATGTATGAAATTATTCTTATTTAATAACTATATGAAAAAAGTATTAAATATGAATATTCGATTTTAATCAATCATTAAAAATACAATTTAAATATTCTACTCTATTTCATTTTTTGATACTTATTTAAAATCAATTTTGTTGTTACGACATATGTGAAAGAAAGTCTTGTTTTTCCAGAAACTTTGTCACACTTAATTTTTGCAGATTTTGACGATATTCATGATGGTAAACTTAATAATAATTGCTTGATTGATAAGTTTTTGTATATAAGTTGAATTATTATTTTAAATATTGTATTAATTTTGATTTTTTTTTCATGATATAGATATAATCAGCAAAGCCTTACACATTGACAATATTGATTTTATTGATTATAATGGGTAGCAAGCAAATATGCTTAGCATTAAATCTTAAAATAACATTTCGAAAACATGTTTCACAATATAAATACAAATCTAAAAATTTAAACAGACACGGGTCAATCTATTTAAAAAAATTATATACAAAATTTCTAATTTGTCAAAACCTAGATAAATATAGGTTAAACAATTATATATAGCACATGTTATCATATACTATATAGTAGATATAATATAAATAACAAATAACAAAATTACTATAATTTTAATATTAAAAAAAGAAAATGATTAAAATAATATATATATATATATTAATATATAAATATAATAGACAAAAGTAAATTTAATATTATTTAGTTGATATAAAAACAAACTTAATATATACATGTAAAAGGAAATACCACACTATAAATTTAATATAAGAGTTAACTATATAAATCAATGGATATAAATATCATAATATATATTAGAAAAGAAGAATAATATTAGTATTAAAAATATTAGATATATACAAACATAGTTAAAAAATTAGAGAAACAATAATCTTGTGGGGCATCATCTAGTTAAATAATATTAAGCAAGCTTGTGTGAATTTTTTTTAAAGCATATATGTACATAGGCAACATATTATTATACATAAATTTTTGATTAATTTTAGTTATATTATAGCATAAATTATTTTAGATAAGTTTTATGTAAACAATATATGTAATTGTATCACAAATGCAATTATCTGGCATGATAAAAGATAATTTTGTTAGATATATTCATAATCGACAATGGTAATAAAAAAAAATTGTCAATTTGTTGAAAATAATTAAAACATCACTTAATTTAAAATAATAAAAACATAATTAGTAATTATTTCTATATTAATTTAACTAAAGTGCATAGGCACACAGAAAAGAGTATATACATATATACAAACTTGCTGATTTTGTTGCTATTATTTCTATAATTACACACAATAATCGAAAAGGAAAAGAGAGAACAATAATTATTATGTGGTTAAAGAGAATCTTGACGTTGACGGCGCATTCTAGCAGCCCAAGACATTGAGTTATTATTGTCTTTGTGATTGCTTCTTCTCTTTAGCCCTGAAAGCTGACTTTGCCATTTGGCCTTCCACTCACTCTTCTCTTCAACCACTTCCTGCTTTCACCAGTTAGACATAACTCAAATTCACTTCTCTATTGTAATTTAACATGTTGGACCCCATCATTGGGAATCAAATTATAATAACAAATAAAATTATATTAGAACAGAAGCACGCTATTGACAACATTCTTTAATCCACTACTTTGTAAGTAATCTATATCTTTGATAAAAATCGACAATTTTTTTTGCATTTAATAAATGACACATATGTCAATTTGTGGGACCATAGTAAACAAAGGCAGAAAGATAAGGTCAATTCTGTCGATGGATATACACACATCTCGAATCTACCCAGTAAATCTTGAAATTCTATATAAATCTAATAATTCGAATATTTTTGCGGATAATACTGATTCAGTCAGTATTTGTCACATATAAACAAAATAATATCTTCATCAATAATGTCAACATATGAATGAGACTAATAATTATTGTCTACTCTTAAATTTTCCAAACCATACAGCCAAACACTGGTGCTGATTGTTTTTCCTTCCTATTGAATAATTTCTTCACCAAAAAAAAAAAAACGAACTTCTATAAATAATCATTTCCACAAATTGATATGTTATTATAAAATTAAGAGATTTCGAATTAAATACTATATTGAAAAATTAATTATTTTGTAAACGAATAGGAAAATAATAGTTTGATAATTTATAGAAATTTGAATATACAATAATATGATAATGAAAAATACCTCATCGTATCGGTTCCGGCGTCTACCGGAGAAAGAAAACGAAAATCCCATAGACAAATCACGGTCATATAGAACTCTCCGGCGAGGATCTGAGAGAGTCTCGTAAGCTTCTTGAACTTTAATAAACCGATCTGTGTATTCTTCGATCCGATCTGGAGGTGAAACATCGGGATGATACTTACGAGCTAGCTGTTTGTAAGCTTGTTTGATTTCCGGAAGAGTAACCGAGTCGGTGACACCGAGAAGATCGTAGAAGCTTAAATCCTCCGACTGCTTTACTGGATCGTCGTGGATGAGTCTCGCTTGGATCCGGGCGGATAAGAATCGGGTTTGGGTCGGGTAAGAGAGAGTAGAAGGGAAAGAAGTTGGTAGAGAAGAGAGAGGTTGTTTGCAGAAGAATGGATGATAATTGGTAGAGAGAATTGATGATCCTTTGTAACACTTCATTGTTTCGATTTAGGGTTTGTTTACTTGGAGTTTCTGGGAATTCGATAGTAATGGTAATCGTTGGAATTGAGACGGAAGGAAAGTAGATGAAAACAGTTGAAGATTAATAATTTGTGGATTTTAGGGGTACTTCTGTCATTTTACTAATTAAAGAAATTTAAATTTGGATTTAAAAAGAAATAAAAAACACTATACGAGAATAAATTGCAAAAGGATTACGTTCCTTCTTTTGCATAAAAAATACTTAACTGTTTTCTTTTAAATAGGTGTTTTTTTCTGTAATTAGTAGAAATTTCACTATTTTCGTCTATTATGTTTCTTTTTTTATATTCCAGCAGGTATTAATACAGTAAAGAATTTAAATTATTACTTGACTCATTAATAGTTTTAATGTTATAAATTTACAGAATTTTTACTGTATTATGTTTGAGGTGTAAATCTAAACATATAAAGTAGAATGTCCTACCATATCACCACCATATTTCATTATCCACTTAATTTTAAATTATAACTAAAAAAAATTATAAGTTTTAAATTTATTAGATATATAATGCTAATTTAGTATGAAAATCTATTTCTCATAATACTACATCATCAACTCATATTTTAAATTAAAAATCACATATATAAAAGCTTTATAAATTCGAATCTATATATATAATGTAAAATGTGCTCTTTTCTTAGAGTGTCATATCATCACCACTTTTAATTACACACTAAATTTTAAATTAGAGTTAAAAACAAATTATAAGTTTTAAATCATAATTTAAGGCAAATGATAAATTTATTAGATACATATGCTAATTTAGTATTTAAATTAAAATTAATATTACAAAAAAATATATAATATAAAAATCTACTTCTCATGATGCTACATCATCAACTCAAATTTTAAATTAAAAATCACAATATAAAAACTATATAGATTTGAATATAGATAAATTAAAAATCTATGCAAAAGTACATACTAGATTTCTAATTAGATTTTTTTTTTACATAGTAGATTATTACAAATAGAAAAGCTGAATCACGTTTGTTGGAGGTAGTTCCGAGATCCTACTTCGGTCCACGGAAAATAATGGACAAAATGCTAAGTATTGAACTCGGCAAGAATATCAAAGTCTCAACTCGGAAGCATGCTAAGCTTGGAGAAAGTCGGACGACACATCAGCAAACAAAGAAATGGAAATTTTCTTATTCCGACATGGAAAATTTCCGAAAATCTAGCAAGAATCTTCTAAATACAATCTTATCTAGAAATTTGTATATTTTCCTTTATTCAATCCACTTTGTAATCGCCTCTATCATCTATAAATAGAGGAACGGATCCTTCAAAAAGGGGATCGGCTTTTTGACACACACATTAAGCTAATAGATTATACTCGGCAATCATCTTCTTCTTTGCAATACACTTCTTCTCTTCAAAGCTCTCAAGAATCTTTACCTAATCTTTCCTCTCTTTTATCAGAATTTCGGATTTAGCCCTTTGTGCTAGACCCGATTCGAACAGTTGGCGCCGTTTGTGGGGAAGACATCGACGAAATTCTTTACACAGAAGCAAGGAGTGCACGCAAAAAGAAGGATGGTTGAAGACGAAGTAACCATCAATTCACCAGAAAAAAGGGACCTTAACCTCTAAGAAAACACTAATCCAACTCTCGGATCATCTTTAAGTTCTGTTCAAACTCAAGAGGAGAATCAAGAGGACTCCCGGGAAGTTAATGTCCTCCCCGATCCGCTTCAAGGACCACTTTCGATCAAAAATTTGGTGCGCAACATGATAGCGCAATATGAGGTTTCTGACCGAAGAAACTTTGAAGAATTCAACAAAATTGAGTCTTGGCTAAACGAGAGTAGCCTCCCATATACACAAAATAACAGGCCGGATGGAGAAGTATTGGCTAGCGTCCAGAGAAACCTGTTTAGAGTAGTACCGAGTCCAGAACCAACAAACATGACGGGACGAGGGCAGTGTACAACTCAGAACGCGTCAGGACAACAAGTGTTGACTACAATGGAGTGGCAGTCGTATACAAAATGATGTAGGACATGAGGTCTCAATTCCATCAAGCTACCAGCTTGGCACCGGAGATCGGACGAATCTTAGCTCAAGCTCAAAACCCGTCCTTTGCGCCAAGACTAAAAAAGGTCTCAGTAAACCAAGGACCAAGAATAAGGTGTCCTACGTAGGACGAAACCACTGATCAGATCGAATTCATGAGTGCTTTCAATGTCATGATGAACATGACAACTTACAATCCCGATCAAGAGGACGCAGCTTACTGCCAACTCTTCGCCGAGAACATAACTGGCGATGCCTTGGTATGGTTCACCAAGTTACCAACTGGGTTGATCAAGAGCTTCAATCAACTTGTCGAGTTATTCATAAAGCAATACACTCTATTCGTCAACCAAGACACCTCTACAGGGGAGTTACAATCTTTGAAACAAGGGTTTGACGAGTCCCTGAAGTCGTATCTCGGACGATTTAGGAAAATTCTAACTAAAGCAAAAGTCAGTGATGACATGGATATTAAGGCTCTAAGGACCGGAATGGTTACAGATGAGGCCTTAAGAAGATATCTTATTGTAAATCGGCCCAATACGATCTCGGCCCAATACGATCTCGGATGCCCTTTGGAGGAGAAGCAAATCCTCGCTAGAACTCAGAAAATTCATTGAGACTCAGGAGTTAAGGAGTCGAAAGAGGAATATCACGAGCCGAGACAACACAATTACAGAGAAAAAGCGGTCTCGATGACAACTTTTTAAGTCGGCGAAACTGATAGCCCAGTTTGTAAGAAGCCATTCAACAACACTTACAACCGAAGTGAATATTGTGCTTTCCACAATAGAACCAGACATTCCACAAAGGGGAGTTGAATCTCTCAGAAGAAGAGACTCAAAAGTTCAAAGCGCGAAAAGAAGGCGAGTTGCGAGAAGCAGCTTACAAAGCGGTAAACCAAGATAGTAATACCAAAGAAAAAATCAAGACGACAAAAACACGACAGTGAGACCAAAGAATCAGGATCCCCAAGAGTGGAAGTCAATATAATCATGGGAGGATTACAATTCTGTGATGACACTATAAGATCGATCAAGAGGTACAAGTGGAAGGTTGTAGCAGCAGTCAACCTTGATCTAGTCGAAAAAGGCTTAGGAACGGTTGATTCAGAAATTTCATTCACCGCCAAGGATGTCGAAGGAGTAAGTTTCCCACATAACGACCCGCTAGTCGTAAAATTACGAGTAGCTAACTGCGATGTATCTCGGATTCTCATCGATACAGGTAGCTCGGTAGATTTAATCTTCAAGGAGACGTTGGATAAGATGGCCTTACCAGACGCACGACTCAAACTAGTGGAGAGAACACTGACTGCGTTTGACGAAAGTACGATAAATGCAATCAGAACTATCAAGTTAGCAGTCTGAGTTGCCGGAATTACAAGATGGATCAAGTTCTTGGTGGTAGATAAATCGACAATCTATAATATAATCCTTGGAACACCTTGGATTCACAAGATGAAAGCGATCCCGTCAAGCTACCATCGGTGTGTGAAGATACTGTTGAGTGAAGGAGTTTACACGCTTTGAGGAGATCAATAGATGTCTCGGACTTGTTTTATCACCGAGTTAAATACTTCACTGACCTCAACAAAGCGTGTCCAAAGGATAGTTTCCCATTGGCAAATATCGACAGAATTGTCGAAGCAACTGCTGGAAACGAACTCCTTTCATTTATGGACGCCTTCTCGGGGTATAATCAAATTCGGATGCATCCCGATGACATGGAGAAAACTTTGTTTATCACAGAGCAAGGAACTTATTGCTATAAAGTGATGTCATTCGATTTGAATAATACCGAAGTGACTTACCAGTGATTGGTCAACAAGATGTTTGCCGACCAACTCAGACAAACAATGGAAGTTTACATAGACGACTTGCTAGTCAAGTCTTTGAAAGCAGAGGATCACGTCGACCATTTAGTGCATTGTTTTCAAACTTTAAATGAGTATCAGATGAAGCTCAATCCGGCAAAGTGCACCTTCGAAGTAACCTCGGGAGAATTTCTCGGTTACATAGTCACTCAAAGGGTAATCGAAGCAAACCTCAAACAGATTAAGGTAACCCAAGAGCTACCTTCTCTAGAGAACAAACGAGAAGTTCAATGGCTAACTAGCTGAATAGCCACCCTAAACCGATTCATCTGGCGCTCAACGGATAAGTGCCTTCCATTTTATAACTTGTTGTGAGGAAATAAAGAATTCAAGTGGGATGAGGAGTGCGAGAATGCTTTTTCTGAGTTAAAGGAGTATCTTTCGACTCCGTCAATTCTTACGAAACCTGAAGACGGAGAACAAATATACTTATACTTTGCAGTATCAGCGTCAGCAGTGAGTAGCGTGCTAGTTCGAGATGACAAAGGAACTCAACACCCATTTTTCTACAAAAGCAAGTCTTTGGATGAAGCCGAGTCCACATACTCGACTATGGAGAAACTCGCGCTAGCAGTAGTAACCTTGGCAAGGAAGTTATGACCTTACTTCCAGTCTCACACCATCATAGTGTTAACAAACCACCCACTACAAACGATACTTCATAGTCTAAACCAATACGAAAGATTGACTAAGTGGGCTGTCAAGTTAAGTGAGTACGATATCAAGTTTAAGGGAAAAACAAGTGCAAAGTCTCAACTATTAGCTGATTTTCTAATTGAACTAGCCCCCGACTTGGAACTTTTAAAGTTGGACAAAGTTTTTTGAACTTGGAATATCTACGTTGACGAATCATCATCATAACACGGCTCAGGAGTCAGAATCTGACTTGAGAGCCCAAATGAGATATCTTGGAGCAATCGTTCTGACTTGCATTTCCAGCGTCCAACAATAAGACGGAATACGAAGCATTGATCACAGGGATTAGATGAGCTAAAGAGATCATAGCAACCAAAGTCAAATGTTATTGTGATTCCCAACTAGTAGTTAACCAAGTGAACGGAGGCTATCATACAAAGAACGATCGGATTGAAGAAGTCCTCAAAGAGTTGATAAAGGATCTTAAATTTAAAGTAAACAAAATTTCCCGGTCTGAGAACACTTCAGCTGATGCCTTAGCAGCTCTCTCATCCATGACATATCCCGTTCAAAGGTGAATAATACCAGTTGAAAGTATATACTGACCGAGTATAAACTTATCGAAAGGAGATGTTGAACTCATCTCGGTGATTACAAATACTCTAGATGACTTAGACACCGAAATGCCAGATATTGAGCAGTCTAGCGAACAAAAGATCAATTGACGAGACGAGATCCTTGCATACATTATGGATGGAGAAACGCCAAAGGATGGATGGGCATCTCACCGACTCAAGGACAAGTGTGCTTTCTATGCCCAAGTTGATGGAAAGTTGTATCGACAAAGCACAAACGGAATCCTCCTTACTTGCATACATGGTGACAAAACCAACGAAATCATTAAGAAGACACATGATGGAGCTGATGGAAATCACAATAGTGGAAGATCACTTGTGCACAAAATCCGAACACTCGGGTACTATTGGCCAACAATGGCAAAGGATTGTGCGTAATATGCAGCTAAGTGTGACAGATGTCAACGACATGGACATATCATCCACGCCCTGACTGAATAGCTAACTTCACCAATTATGCCATATCCGTTTATGCGATGGGCAATGGACATAGTCAGACCATTGCCGTCGTCTCAGCAAAAGTGCTTTATGTTTGTCACGACAAATTACTTTTTAAAGTGGGTTGAGGCAGAGACTTATTCTCACATCAAAGACAAAAACATAGTCAAGTTCGTGTGGAAGAACATCATCTGCTGACATGGGATACCTTACGAGATTGTGACAAACAATGGATCTCAATTCATTTCGGCAAAGTTCACTAACTTTTGTTCCAGATGGAACATTTGAGTGAGCAAATCTACTCCTAAAACCCACAAGGAAACAGACAAGCAGAGGCGACAGACAAGCAGATTATATATGGTATAAAGAAAAGGCTTTCGGAAAAGAAAGGAAATTGGGTTTCCGAGATAGATATCGTGTTATGGTCACATCGGACAATGCCGAGATGCTCAACTGGATGAACTCCTTTCTCCTTTTCTCATGGAATAGAAGCAATGGCCCCAACAGAAGTAATGGTACCAACTTTGTGTCGAGAACGTTTTCCCGAAGACGAAAGTTCAAACAATGAAGCAATGGAAACTAGTGTTGATGACTTGGAGGAAGAACGCAACGAAGCACTTCTCAGAGTGCGGAATTATCAACAATAAGCCGCAAAGTACTACAATAAGAAAGTTCGTGGAAGACACTTGCAGTACGAGATCTAGTACTCCGAAAAGTGTTTGAGAACACGACTGAACTCAACGCGGGTAAAGTCGGCGCCAACTGGGAAGGGCCATATATCATCTACGAAGTTGTAAAACTAGAGTCTACAAGATCGCGACTATGGAAGGAGAAATGATTCCAGGAAGTTGGAACTCCATCAACTTGAAGCGATATTGCTATTGAAGACACGCCAACTCGGCGGCTTAGTTGCATTACTTGATGCATCCTCATCTACTTAATTATGTAATCAGAACTACGTCTTGGCTTGATCCCTGAGGGGTACGTACGTAGCCTTCGGGTGCAACTAAAACTAAATAAAATGTTCATAAGTTCCCATCTCGAGTTCGGCAAAAAAAAAAAAAGACGAGTTACACCCTAACTCCCGAAAAAGATGAGTTCAAATTCTCACGAAACAGAGTAAAACTCTACATAGTTTCACATAGAATTTGCCGAGATTAAATTCTCGAAAAACACTCAAAGTCAACTCTTAAAATCTCGCCGGGTCAAAAAATCCCGCTCTATATAGCCGAGTCCTTAAACCTTGCACAATGCTAAGCCGAGTCATAAAACCTTGCCGAGAGGGAATTCTCGTTAATAATAAAGCCAAGTCTCAAACGCCACGTAAGCCAAGACCTAGTTTCTCTCAAATCTTAAAATTGAGACCTAGTTCTCGCAAACAATATACGAGATCAAATTCTCGCCAAAAGACAAAGCATAGCTTTGTACAGATTTTTCGAGGAGAAATCTTCAACAAAGACGAAACATAGTTTCGCATAGAATTACGAGATCAAATTCTCGCCAAAAGACAAATCATATCTTTATACAAATTTTTCGAGGTAAAATCTTCAACAAAGACGAAACATTGTTTCCTACAGAATTACAAGATCAAATTCTCGCCAAAAGACAAAGCGAAGCTTTGTACAGATTTTTGAGGTAAAAACTTCAACAAAGATGAAACATAGTTTCGTATAGAATTACAAGATCAAATTCTCGCAAAAAGACAAAGCGTAGCTTTGTACAGATTTTTGAGGTAAAAACTTCAACAAAGATGAAACATAGTTTCATATAGAATTATGAGATCAAATTCTCGCAAAAAGACAAAGCATAGCTTTGTACAGATTTTCCGAGGTAAAATCCTCAAAAAAAACGAAACATAGTTTCGTACAGAATTACGAGATCAAATTCTCGCAAAAAGACAAAGCATAGCTTTGTACGGATTTTCCGATGTAAAATCTTCAACAAAGACAAAACATAGTTTCGTACAGAATTACGAGATCAAATTCTCTCCAAAAGAAAAAGCATAGCTTTGTATAGATTTTCTTAGGTAAAATCCTCAACAAAGACGAAACATAGTTTCGTACAGAATTACGAGATCAAGTTCTCGCCAAAAGACAAAGCATAACTTTGTACAGATTTTTCAAGGTAAAATCGTCGATAAAAATGAAACATAGTTTTGTATAGATTTGCGAGATTAAGTTCTCAAATAAAGATAGAACATAGTTTCGTACACGTAAACAAAAAAAATTCTCTCAATAAAAACAAAAACATATTGCTATGAAGGTTATTTCTGAGGTCGAAATTCTTAAAACTTAAACTGAGTCTTAAAATCTCAGCTTTAAAGGCCAAACAGTAAAATTTCTCTTCCTATCAAACGAGATCAAACTCTCAAACTTAGGAGAGAAATTAGCTAACGCGCGAAAACAAGAAAAAACCTCAGAAATTAAACTTCGTACTTGTCTGGTTATCATACAAAATTATGAGAAATTTTTTTGACAAGTTCTCATGTTTGGATTTTGAAGTCGAAACGAATTAGAATATCATATTAACAAAATAACAACGTTGTTCATTATACAGGTAGATAATTACAAGGCAAACGTCGATTACAAGGATCAAAGAGATGATTAAGAAAAAGCCGAACTACAATTACAAGAATCAAAGAGATGACTTAAAAAAAGTTGAACGGTGGTTACAAAAATCAAAGAGATGACTTATAAAAAGCCGAAATGCGGTTACGAGAATCAAAGAGATAACTCTGAAAAATACAAAGATTCAGAAAAAAAAAGAGAAAAATTAATTCCTAGTTTGATCAGTGTTGTTCTACGCTTCCCCAATCTCGAACACCAGAACGACCAAGTCTCCAGGAAGTAGCGACGTCAAGTTCTCCCTATTGATAATTTCCTTGAACTCGTTCACCTTAGCAGTCAACAATTCAACAACTGCTGAAGGGATATTGACACCACGAGCGGAAATCAATTGGAGAACATTTATCGACCCAAGATATTGGGATAAGACAACCGGGCCTCCAGGTTCATATCCAAATCGTTAAACTGAGCAGCAATTTAGTTAAAGCGCTTGGTAAATTGATCATGAACATCTTGGAAGATCTTCTTCTTCGCATCATTCAGAACCTGGCAAAGTCGGGAGTCGAAGTTCTTCTTCATAGAGTCCAACTCGGTTTGAAGCCCCTGGAGCTTGTCGTTGGCCTTCTTGGTGGATTTGAAAGCCGTGTTCCAATCCGACTCAGCACACTTAATTGACTCCATCAATGCCGCATTATGTTGCACCAACCGAATGACGTTCTCGCGCTCTATCCTCAACTCGTCTTTCACACGAGCGAGTTCCTCTTCGGTGGCAGTAAGTCGGGACCTCGCCTCCACTGCTTCGAGTTGAGTTTGGCCAGCTCGGCCAGAATTCCTCTGGCCATTTCGATCCGAGTTAGCGCAGAACCTCTCACGCTGCAGCATAACGCTGTTCAAAAAGGTGATGAACTACAAAGACTTCGAAAAAGCAGAGTTAGAAGATTAAAGCAGATATAATGATGAAACTGAACTCAGAAAAAGAACTCACCCGGAACAGCAAATACGTAGCCTTTTCATATTCCTCCCGATTCTCCAGTTGATCTGGAGAAGGGAGACGCTCTAATGAAGTCATGATCTTACGCATCAGATCAGCACACTCCATTTGAAACTCTAAGATCAATCTTGGATCAGAGTGGTCATGGGTAAAGCGGAAGTAAGGGAACGCCCCTTCCTCTCCCTCAAGAAACACTGGAAGCACCACCCCGAGTAATGACTCCAAGAGAAGTAATCCTAGGCAGATTAGCCCTTGACCTTTTCGCAGGTCGCGAATTTCCACGGCCAGAACTTGAAGGGACTTCAACAATATCTCGAGTCGGTGCGGTAGAAGATCAGATAACCCTAGAAGATCCCGCAGAAGGACGGGTATCCATTCCATCAAGAGCAACGTTCAAACCCTCCTCGACGTTGAGAAGTTCAAAATCATCAAGAACCATTTTTCGCTTGAGAAAAATGTTTGAAGTATACCAGAAAAATTTTGAAAGTTGGAAGAAAACTACGAAGAAAGAGATCAAAATGAAGTGAGAAAGATTTATCGCAAGAATGAAGTAAATGGTAAAAGAAGGATGGCGCGGTATTTATAGAAATTTATCAGAAACTAAAACGATGCCAAATAGTAATAATTACTCAACGGGTGGAAACAGAGGAAACCGCCTTAGTAACCCAATCACGGAATGACACGTGGAACAAAGATTCTAGAAGCGGAGAAATTTCTCGACTCGGAAACTCAGCAAAAATTTTCCGAGTCTGGGGGGAAAATTGTTGGAGGTGGATCCGAGATCCTACTTCGGTCCACGAAAAACAATGGACAAAATGCTAAGTATTAAACTCGGCAAGAATATTGAAGTCTCAACTCGAATATTCTAGTCAACTCAGAAGAATTCCTTCTCAAAAGCATGCTAACCTTAGAGGAAGTCAGACGACACGTCAACAAGCAAAGAAATGGAAATTTTCCTTTTCCGACATGGAAAATTTCTGAAAACCTACCAAGAATCTTCTAGATATGATATTATCTAGAAATTTGCATATTTTTCTTTATTCAATCTACTTTGTAACCACCTCTATGATCTATAAATAGAGGAGCGGATCCTTTTAAAAGGGGATCGACTTTTCGACACACATTAAGCTAATATACTCTACTTGGAAATCATCATCTTCTTTGCAATACACTTCTTGTCTTCAAAGCTCTCAAGAATCCTTGCACAATCTTCCCTCTCTTTTATCAGAATTTCGGATTTAACCCTTTGTACTAGACCCGGTTCGAACAATGTTGTGGTAACAAAAAAAAATGTCCGTACAAATAATTATCTCAAACATGTAATGCTCTTACAAATTATATTTTCCAACATTTTTGTCTCCTCGTATACCCATGCAAGAAAATAAATTAATAACTATTTAAAACATACATAAATTTTCACACTAACTCTCCATTACATTGTCTTAACTCCTATTGAAAAAACATATCAATTGCCACTCTTAACTCTCCATTATATTGTCTTAAGTATCCACCTCCAACTACATTGCCTTAACTCCCACTACACTACAAGAAAACACATTATATTGTGATCAAAACTTTTTGACCAAAATTTTCTTCAACATAATTATGACCAAAAATCTATTAATTCTTAATGAATTAAATATTTGGTTATTAAATAATCAAAATACAAAATATTGTGACCACTTTTTGACGATTAATCTATACATTACTAGAAAATTAATCAACTTTGACCATGATTATAATAATAAATTGGTCAAAAAATAGTTGTTTTGATTAATTTTTGATCAAAATTGAAGGGTCAAAAATTGTTGGTTGAAAATTTATGTTGGTCAAAAATTAATCTAAACAACTATTTTTGACCAATTTATGATTATAATCATGGTCAAAAATGAGTTGTTTTCTAGTAGTGCTACATTGTCTCAACTCTCACCAAATGTAACCTCACACTACTCTTCACTTATAAATAGATCATTTGGTAATTCCAAATTTTTACAAGTCACTCATTAGAATATAAGTCTCTCAAATTACCAACAAATTAAACAAGATGGAAGCTTCTCACCTTTCCTTCTCGGAATTGAAAACTGGTCGTAGTTCTTAGCATGTAATTGCGTTTTTAGAGCATGTAATGTCAAAAAGGTGGAGAGATCATGGGGATCGACATGTTGTTCCTTGATGAGAAGGTATAAACACTTTCAAGAATAAATTTGTCTTAAGTACTGAAATACGACATGTATTATTTAATATAATCTACAATACTTGCAGTCTATGGTCATGCAAGGACCTATTCATGTTCACCACCTACATCTATTCAAAAATCTTTTGAAAGAATAAGCACTCTACTCTATTAGTGGGTTTGACATTTTGACATCATACGAAGCAAACTCAACTTCAAACTGTGTGATTCATATACTTCTCAACTTTAAACTGTGTAATCTATACTTCTCTAGTCTATTAGTGGGTATGCTTCTGAAACTTAATTAATAATAAATCTACTCCATATTAAATTTTCAAGTCATATAATATTATATTTGAGTCATAAAATCTTAACTTTAAATTCAGATGTGTTTAGTCTTAGTTCATTTTTCGATATTTCAAATATTATAGCCCACAAAATTTTAACTGTTTTATTAAAAATCTTTGATGGTAATGTGTAAAACTATAGTAAGTCATATAATATGTATTTCTCCATTTAATTAAAATCTTACAAAATTATATTTAGGCCATACAAACATGCTATTTTTTTTAATAAAAATAATAATTATATATTCTATTTGACGAAAAAAATAATATCAATATAGTTTTATATGTTACACGTCAAATATATTTAAAAATTAATATTGTAAATACTGTCTGACCAAAATTAATAACATAATTAAATTTTTGTTCTAATTTATTTATTAGTATAGGTTATTAATAAATTCAAAGAACTAACAATATAATTGGAATACACTGGTAAAGATCTTCTCTATAATTTTGGACGGAAAATTCAAATCTTTTCTTGATCAGACTCTTTATCATCTTACAAATCATCATATCATACTGATCTTTTCTTAATTACTTAAAAATGATATAAATCCCGCCCGAAGGGCAGGTCACAACTAGTAAATTTTAAAATAAAATTGAACGAGTAAAAACTTTCTTTCTCCTAATTTGCACTCTCTCTTCTCTCTCCTTGCAAACAAAGGTTCTTTTTCTCCGATCTTCTCCTTTACAGCTGCTCGTTTGCCTCATTGCCGTCAGAAAGGTGACTCCACCTATCTTTCTTAGTTTTTTGTTTTTTACTTTTTTAGGTTTAACAGGGATTAGTATAAATACCTCCTTGGTGCTACGAAGATGTTTAATCTAAGTTTACCGCTGCTTCAGAAACTTTTAGAGCGTGTCGTTGTAATTCCAGAACAAGATTTCACTTTTGTTTTATCTAAGTTTTAATTCAGTTTCAGTTTTCATTTCATTCTAAGTTTACTTTCTGAATTCCATGATCATGTCATCCACCTTGATTGTTATTTTGATTGTTTCTCTTATGATTTCTAAGTAGTTAACTTAGGGTTTCTGAGGGAACGGACTAGACCAGTGTGGATCTTAATATTATCTAAGTTGCTTAAGAGTAGAAGTGTATAGATCTCTTTTGTTTCAGTGCTGTTAATGCTTATTTCTTTTTGATCAATTGAAACATGATCTTAGACTTTTAACTCCTGACAAGTGTGTTGAATTGTCTGATCCAACCGTCTCAGAAATTTACTTCCTTAGCTTAAGAGATTAATTGTCTAAGGTGTTTATTAGGTTCATTTCAATTTTTGCTTCATGCCAGTTAGGTTGTTGAACGCTTATGATGATAAGGTCGGTTGATAGCTTTACTGAAATTGTTTGCCACAAGAGTGGATTCAATAGTTATAGTTTGATTACCTAGAGATCCATTCTGTTTGAATTTGTTAAGCGATTTAGTGACTTTAAGTGAGACGCTAGTCCATGATTCCGCCCCTTGAGAAACCCTTTTCTCATCCATTGCTTAGTTATTTTTACAGCACTTAACTTTTGTTTTTACTGCACTTAACTTCTGTTTCCACCGCACTTGATTTCCACTGTGCCATTAATTTAGAATTCTTAGTTAGGTTCATCTTTTGCTTATTTGATTGTTATTTCCTTTTCCCGTTGTTTCATCATTTAGATTGATAGAAAACAAACCCTTGATTTGATTTGGCTTGAATTAGAGTAGTCTATCATATTCTGATCGTTAGTTACACTCCCACTTGGATTGACACCTATTATATTACATCGACATTTTAGTGTAATAGGATTTGGAAAAATAGAGTAAAATCTGCGTCATGACAACGATGACGAAGGGGTTTGAGTCTTCTGAATGGTTCGTCGCCACAGTCCTTCATGTCGAAGATATTGCTGGATTTTTGGATCTGGGTTTAGAAGTTTAGTCGTCCTCACAAGAGCTTCTCTAAAGATGCTTGGTTTTATCCTCCATCAGTTATTGATTGGAGCTCATCACAAGTTCCTCTCTTTAGTTAAGAATAAGTTATGTCTAGTTTTCATTATGGTAGTATGGTTTTATGTTGGTGTATGCTTGTCTTAATTAAACCACATCCTTCATCACTCATTTCAAGTATACTTAGCTCATAAGAGAGGACAAGAAATCAGTAATTATAATGGATTCGAGTCAAATATCTATTGTAATTTTGGCATTAGTTGATTATGTCTAAATTTTTTGTAAGTTGTGGCTCTTATAGGCTTGTAATCCTTTTGCAATATGCTAATAAAAGTTTTCGCTAAAGGAAAAAAATAGTACTTCATTCTCATGACTATTGCCACCATCCATTTGTGTTAAGAAATACCCAAAATCGTAGTAGAGCTCCTTCAAAGGTATTTGAAGTCTCTGCAGTAAAAAGGAAGAATCTCAAGTTATGAGGACATGGTTGAAGACAGGGTATCTCTTAAAGCTTCGATTTAGAAGCAAGTAAGTTGGTTTAATGCTAAATTCAATATGAACAGGAAATTGGCATTAAACTGTGTGTACCTCTTCATCAAGTATGGTATATGTCCACACATCTGAAGCAAAGCTAGAACAAAGAGAAAAACATGGTGTATTCACAAGATATCCTAAAGGAGTCAAAGGAGTTAGAGTCTGGCTTATAGAAGAAAGTAAATGCATTATTAGTAGAAATGTTGTCTTCTGAGAAGAGTTGGTCTACAATGATTTTATGAAAGATCAAAAGTCAAGTAAGAAAAGTGATCTAAATAATGATTAACCTAATGAGTTTGTTAGTCTTGAAATATGGAGATACAACAAGCACATCATCTAATCAAGCTATTGAACCTCATAAGACTCAAGAAGACGAAGTTACAGATGAGACAGAGATTGAAGATTACAATTAATACCAAATTGCTCGAGACAAAACAAGAAAAACAATCCAAAGTCCAGTTCATTTTCAAGACTATGACTGTAGTAATGAGAAAAAAAGGAATAACAAGTTTTTTTTTGTTCAGTGACTAAAGATACAGGACATAATGAACCATCATCCTATGAGGAAGCAATGACGTATCCTGACAGTAGTGATAAATGGACTGAAGCGTCTGATGAGGAAATGAACTCTTTGTGGAAGAACCACACTTAGGATTTGATTGAAACACCACAAGATGAGAAGGCAATTAGAGGCAAATGAATTTTCAAAAAGAAAACATGAATTGCAAATGTTGAAAATCCAAGATTTAAGGCTAGGCTTAATGCCAAAGGGTACTCACAGAAAGAAGGAATAGACTACAAGGAGATTTTTGCACATGTGGTCAAGCATGTTACTATCAAGTATCTTCTCTCAGTTGTAACTCAATTTAACATGGAACTTCAGCAGATGGACGCGAAGACAACGCTTCTTCATGGTCATTTGGATAAGACAATCATAATGGAACAACCTAAAGGATACATTGATAAAAAGCATCCTGAAGCAATCTCCTAGGCAATGTAATTGTAGATTCAATGAGTTTATGACATTGAATGGCTATGCAAGAAGCACCTATGACTATTGTGTTTATCTAAAGAGATTAGAGGATGACACAATGTTATATTTTCTTTTGTATGTTAATGACATTCTTATTGCATTAACAAATAAGAAGGAGATAAAAGCTCTAAAGGATATGCTAAATTTAGAGTTTGAAATGAAGGACATTGGAGATGCTAAAAATATATTGGGAAAGGAAATCAGGAGAGACAGAGTAGCAGGGAAGTTACGAGTATCTCAATCGGGTTATATGCTAAAGGTGTTAGGGAATCATAAAATGGATAAGTCGAAGTTAGTTTTTACCCCTTTAAGAGCTCACTTTAAGCTTCAGTTAGCAACCAACAAAGAGATAAAGGATCAAGACCATTTTTTGAAATCAATTCCTTATCAGAGTGCAGTAGGTAGTTTAATGTACTCCATGACCAGATCTTTCTTATCCAATGGGAATGGTAAGTAGATTCATGATCAATCCAACAAAGAATCATTGGCAGGCGGTCAAGTGGATCATGGGATACATCAAGGGTTCAAGAGATGTTGGTATAAGTTTCAAAAACAATTGAGATTTCGTTATCAAGGGCTACAGTGATTCAAATTATGCAACAGACCTTGATAATTGTAAATCTATCTCATGTATAACTTTTACTGCATGTGGGAATGTTATTAGCTGGAAGGCAAATTTGCAAGGAGTTGTAGCATTATCAACTACATAAATAGAGTATATAACTCTCTCAGAAGCTGCTAAGGAAGCTATATCGCTCAAAGGTCTTGCAAAAGAGTTTGGGTCTCAGCAAGGGTTAGTGGAGATTAATTGTGATTCTAATAGAACAATTGCATTTGCTAAAAATGCAGTCTTTCACAGCAGGCAAAACATGTTGTTGTGAACAAATCAACATATGAGAAGATAAATTAATCAGGGCATTATGGAGGTCAAGAAGATCAGTTCTAGTCTAATTAATCCAATATACATTTTAACTAAGGTTTTAGTAGTCTACAAGCTCCAAGAAGCACTCAAGTTGCTTTGTGTAACTGGGAAATAATCCAAAAATATGAAGCCTCTATTAAGTACTTTATCGATGTTGGCTAAGGTGGAGAATTGTTAAGAAATAGCCAAAATCGAAGTTGAGATCCTTCAAAGGTATTGAATTCTCTGCAGTAAAAAGGAAGAGTCTCAAGTTATGAAGACTCGGTTAGAGACAGAGTATCTCTTAAAGTTTCGGTTTAGAAGCAAGTAAGTTAGTTTAATGCTAAATTCAATCAGAACAAGAAATTGGCATTAAACTGGGTCTATCACTTCATCAAGTATCTGCTACTTCTTTCCATTGCACTATAAATAATTGTTTTAACTCATAAATTTGCTGTAAGTTGTAACAGATCAAGGTTATAAGATCTGATTGCGAGAGTTTGTTGGGATTGTTCTTTCTTCTTTTCATTGTATTTTCTGGGTAGTTAGGTTAGAACTCAACGAGAGAATAAGTTCTGGTGAGTGAGAGAGAGAAAGTTCTGGTGACTATGTTATGTAAAGTTTTGAGCACGGTCTGAGCTTGCTTAGAGAGATAGTAGAATTTGGAGTTCAAGTTTGAACTCTAGGGAGACGTAGGTTCCAAGATCGGAACCGAACTCGTTAAATCGTGTGTCTTCTCTTTTAATTGCTCAGTTCTAAATCATTTAATCAAGCGAAATCAAAGCAATCAAGCTTAGATTTGCACAATTTGATATTTTTTTCACGCAAAAAATACTAAACTTTATTTTTTATAGAAAAAAACTAAAAGATCTATTCTCCTCATTCTTTTTCCTAAACAAAAAGAAAATTACCAAGATATAGATAGTTCAGTTAATTTACCCTTGATCTAACTTGACACAATGTGGTGAGTTCAAATCCCACATTTCACTTAAAAAACTTTGACTATAGACCGTAATTTTTCTATTCAATTATTGTTGAAAAAATGAAAAGTAAATTTTTTTAGAAAAAAACAAAATATTAACAATTTTGATTTATGAATAAATTTATTTGGTTAATCCATTAAATGTAAAATTCTGTATATTTCTCATTGGAGTTTAAATCCTAAAACCATATAGTTTGCCTGTTTGAGATGATATTGCATAGGATTTGAAGAGATTTGAGATATTATATGGTAAAAAATATTGATATCATTATCATTTTTTTAATTATTTTAAATTATACAACCAATAAAATATAGTTTTGGCTAAAATATACTTTGAGTTTGGAAATAAAGAATGGTATAATTTATTCCCAAAGTCGGAAGTGGAATACCTTGATACTAACCTCTAAGGGTTTTCTAGAAACCAATAGTTCGCTTCTAGCTGAAGCCCATTCTTTATAGTTTGGTTTCGCCTAAAGGATGAGAGTTTGTATCAATATCAGAAAAGCAATGATTATTTCGAGCTTTCCAGATGTGCAATATAATCCAAAAAAAAATCTTGACATCTAATTGGTCTGAAATACAGCAAAATAAGTAGTCTAGGTTATACTAGATAGATTTTTCTTGAAAAACATCAACTACAGAGGATATACATGATAATGTCTATGACTGAATGGCTGGGGGACATTCAAAAAGTACATGATTAATGGTTTCAGTCTCTGTACTACAATGCGAACATCTAACATCACACTTGATACCACGATGATTAAGATTCCATTTTACTGCAGTGTAGCCTAATAAGGCTTGCCAGATAAAGTGTTTTATTTTGTTTGAGCAATTCAATTTCCAAATTTTGGTGTGATGCCATGAAATTTGAACCAAATTGACCCACTTCTAATAATGAATTAGATTCCTTGGCATGATACCCCGATTTAATTGAATATCTACATGTTTTAATAAAATGCCAATCCCAATACTGGTCTCTGCCTTCGAGGGATGGTGATTCCCAGAATTAGTTGAACATCACTAAGATTAAAATATTGGCGAAGACTAATTTCCTTCCATGAGCTAGATCGATGGTCAATGAATTGGTCAACTATAATATTTGGATACAAAATCGGGCCTATGCTATTTGCTAGGCGGGGAAAAACATCCGGGATCCATAGATTGTTCCAGACCTGAGTTGATTTTCCATCACCAATTTTCCTAATAATACTCTTAGAAACTAAATATTTGGCTGAAAAGATACTTCTCCAGCCATATGACGGGTTAGTGCTCGTCTTTGCTGTTAAGGGACAATGGTCTTTATAGCATCTTCCCTTCATCACTTTTTCAAAGAGTGATTCAAGGAAATCAAGAAATCGTCATAGTTTTTTGGCCAGAAGAGCGAAGTTAAATTCTTCCAAGGCCAAAATCCCAAACCTCCTTCTCATTTAGGTTTACATAATTTTTTCCATTTTTTCCAATGAATCCCTTTGGAAGTTTCTGAATTTGACCACCAAAAATTGGCTATTGCTGAATTGAACTTTATTGCATATAGTCTTTGGTAGTCAATAACAGGACATAACATATGTCAGTAAGGCCGTCAAGACGGATTTAATTAAAACTCCTTACCAACTTTTGACAAAAATTTGGAAGACCAACTATTTATCCTTTCTTGGAGTCTCTCTCAGACAAAGGCAATGAATTTTGTTTTAGCCCCTCCTATGTTTTCCGAGAGACCTAAATAGGAACCCATCCCTCATACCTGGTTGATCCCAAGGAAGTGATGTAATTTCGGTTTATGTGTATCATGTATAGGATGTCCAAATTGAATTGACGATTTGTAAAAATTAATTTGTTATGATATTTTTTCATATTCTTTGAGAATATTTAGAATTTTTGTAGTCTCGTCTTTGGTAGCTTTACAAAAGAAAAGACTGTCATCCGAAAATAAAAGATGCGATATCTTTGAACTCTCTCTTGCTATGAAGATGCCTGTAATTAGATTCTTTTGCTCAACTTGTCTAAGTTTAGAAATAAGAACTTCTGTTCATAGTTAGAAAATATAAGGAGACAAATTATCACCTTTTCTTAAACCCCGCTGCGATATTATTCTACCACCGGGTATCCAATTTAAAAGTATCGAGTATTCTACACTAGTGATACAGTGCATGATACATCGGGTCCAATTATCGTCGAAACCTAGTTTATGTAGCAAACTAGCGACGGATTTCCATTCAACTCTGTCATAGGCTTTGCTCATATCTGTTTTAATGGCCATAAATTTTCCTCTCACTGCTTTATTTGTGCGCATGGCATAAAACATTTGCTGAGCAATCATAATGTTATCTGATATGAATCTTCCGGCTACAAAGGCTGATTGGGTCTCAAAAATTAGTTTTGGTAGGAATTTTTTAATCCTCAAACACAAAAATTTAGAAATTATTTTATAACCAACATTACATAGGCTAATAGGTCTGAATTCCATCATTTTTGTTGGTCTAGAAATCTTGGGAATAAGGCATATATTTGTCTTATTCAAACCTTGTTCAAAGAACCCTGTAAGTAAAAAGTCATTGACTAAAGTTATCACATCATCCTTGATAATTTCCCATGAATTCTGGAAGAATAAGGTCGTCATACCATCAGACCCTGGAGTTTTCCAAGGTCCATCACAAAAGGAACTTTTTTAATCTCTTCTTCAGTGGTTTTTCTCATAAGGGTTTTATTATTCGAGTCTGTTATTTTAGACTCTATCTCATGTAATGTGACATTAATATTACCTTTACTAGAAAAAAGCTGGAAATAATCGGCGTACGCTTGTTTGAGGTTTAACTTAGCTTTAATGATTTCAGCTGTGTTATTTGTATTACAGTTTTGTAAGTCCTCTGCAGTTTTCTTTAATTCCATTATTCTCTGCCGTCGTGATGGTAAATTTATGTTTCTCCAATAAGAAATTTCCCGACGATAGCTTTTAATTTTTCCTATGAAAGATACTCTTCGACGATTTGGTAAACCTTTCCAACTTTTTTTTATTATTTATTTGAAACTAGTTTTACAAATACATCTCTTGTCAAAAATAAAATGTTTGTGAGGTCAAAAAATCTAATCATTAAATCTTCCCAAAATGGATCTATTGTCGGAACCTATCATATCAAGGTATTCTACTTCCGACTTTGGGAATAAATCATGCCATTCTTCATTTCCATAGGCTTTGTCGAGTAAACTATTCTTTGTTTTGTTATATTTCTATTTCTGTTATTCCTAAATCTATAAATCATAAAATTGATTCTCTCACTCGTCATGTTAGAGAGGTGGCTAATAGTTTTTTGATGTAAAATTTAAAACCCTTTTGGGTCTCTTATTAATATAATGACGTTCACCAAAAAAAAAAAACTCAAAGTTTGACTTAAAACATTTTAAATCACACATTTGCGAGAGATACGTTAGGTTAGTGGCTTTAGCCCGAGTACCTAATCTTAAAGCACAGTAATTCAACTCCCATAAAATTTTAATGGGAGCAGATCAAAAGCCTTGAGTGGAACCCGCCCACAAATAAAGAATCATACATTTTTTTATGAGTTAGGTTGAACCGTACATTTACCTATCAAGTTTTTCTCAGTCTAGTAGATAAAATGATTCATCTAATGACTTGATATCAGAGTTTTATTATTTCTTGTTAATAATAGATTAAAAAAGATATTAAGAGTGAGCTTTAAGCTGTGAATCAGACATAATCAATCTATTTGTTGACAAAAAACCATACACTTAACTTGACAAATTTAAACTTGAATTTTTGTTGACTAAGCTAAGATCATGATGTCATAAAATAATTTGTTAACTAGGAAAATCACCTAGTTTATTAGAATTAGAAAATAGCTAGAATTAAAATTAAAAATAAATTATTACAACTAAAAAACTAAAAGTAAAACGATAATATATGTATATATATATATATTCTTCAATTTTCCCATATTTGTTCAACAATGTTATTTCAAACATGATTGTTTATTTGAATCTAAATTTTAAAATTTTATCATAATTTTTATCATTTGAATTTTTTTTTTTTTTTAATACCAACTTTACTTAATTGAATAAATAACAAAACCAATGTTGAGCTACATAATCCACAAAAGTCTGATTTCGAGCAAGCCCTCTAACACCATGGGCAAGGAAATAAGCTTTGTGATTTAAAGAATGAGGAATAAAGGAAAGGGAAAAATGGCGGAAGAGATTACGGAGGCGGAGGAAATCTTCAAGGTAAATCGAGAAAGCCGACCAACCTCCTGGATCTTCCACGATAAGCAGGATATCAGAGCAATCAATGGCAAAGTCTACCTCCAAAAAACCGAGGGATAGGAGTGTTGACATAGCCCAGAGGAGAGCTTCGAACTCAGCATGGAGGGAAGAGAGACAATGAGGAACTCCGCAAGCTCCAAAATTGATGTCAGTAGGGTTGTCTGAAAAGCAAAACCACCCAAGGCCTGAACAGAGATCGCTATCCTTCCAAGAAGCATCCTCAAAACAGCAATGACCTGTGAAACCCGGATGACCCACCAAAGGCCTTTGAAGAGCATCCCGAATACCCAGAAGCGTAGGTGACCGATGTTGTGGATACATCCCTATCAGAATATCAACTTCCTGAGCTAATAACCACGCAGCCGCTTCCTCCTCAGCGTAGCGCACTAGTACCCTGGGATCCCTATCTAGATTAGAGAAAATCTTATCATTGTGGGCTTTCCAGATGTACTACAAAATCCAAGGGAAAGCGGAGGAATCAATCTCTGGAGGGATACGCCAAAACAAAAAGTCCATATTAGATAGTAAGGCTGAGCTATGGAAATCTCTAAATCCCGAAGGAATCAAAGATAAAGCCCAGGATTGCCTACTCGGAGGACAAAGAAAGAGAACATGGTTAATAGACTCATCGGGATCTCCACATTGAACACATGACCCATCATAATGAATACCACGTCTAGGTAAATTAGGACCCACCGGAACGTGACCTGAAAGTGCCTGCCACATAAAATGCCTCAACTTTGGCGGACAAGGAACTTTCCAAACATAACTCAAAAGAGAGTTAATGGTTGGACCTAGGACAACCAAACTCCTAGAAGCCACATTCTGCATTACCCAATACCCTGATTTCACTAAATACCGACCGTACTTTGTAAAATGCCATCCAATCTTATCCAAACCCGGAGTACGAGACAAGGGGATACCAAGAACCAAGTAAGCATCTGAAGAAGACAAGAATTGCCTGACTAAGGAAACTCGCCATCTATGAGTAAAAGGGTCAATTAAGCTATTAACGGGAAGGTCTGGGTAAAATACCGAAGCAGGACCCAAAGCTGGAATAGGAAGAGAATCTGGGATCTAAGGATCTCTCCATACCAAAATAGAAGAACCAAAACGACCCGCATAATCATTCCTTTAGAGACCAAAGAACGAGCTGAAATGATACTTCGCCACCCGTAAGACGGAGAAGAGCAATTTCGAGGGGACATTGGGTTAGAATTCCAAAAATAGTGCCCTCGGAAAACTCTAGAAAATAATGAATCCGGGAACTCTATAAGACGCCGTAATTGCTTAGCCAGAAGGGCAGAATTAAAATCCTCCACTTGACGAAAACCCAGACCACCTTCATTCTTCCCACGACATAGTTTTTCCCATTTGACCCAATGTATTCCTGTTGAGGAGGAGGATTTACGCCACCAGAAATCCGCAATTGCAGAGGTAATCCTCTGACATAAAATCTTTGGAAGACGGAAACAAGACATAACATAAGTTGGTAGAGCTGACAACACTGATTTAATCAGTACCTTCTTTCCACCCGTAGATAGAAACCTCAAAGACCAAGATTGGATTCTGTCTTTAATTCGATCATGAATAAAGGTGAATACTTTGGTCTTCGATCCTTCCAAACCTTCCGGAATTCCTAAATAAGAACCCATACCACTTAGTGAATGAATGTGAAGAATGTTTTGAACTACAGACTTCGTCAAGGCATCAACATTGTTCCCAAACATAATTGAAGATTTACTGAAATTAATTTGTTGACCAAAAAGGCGTTCATAATCTTCAAGAACCTCCACGATGACAAGAGCTTCATCGCTAGTAGCCTTACAAAAAAATAGACTATCATCAGCGAAGAGAAGATGGGACACCGAAGGACTATTCCTAGCAATGACAATACCCAAAGATTCATTTTTGAGACTCAGCCATCCGGAGTTTAGAAATTAAGATCTCGGTGCAAAGAATGAACAAGTAAGGCGACAAGGGATCCTCTTGCCACAAACCCCTATCCGGGGAAATAATACCCCGAGGAGCACCATTAATAAGCATCGAATAACAAACAGACCAGACACAGAACATAACAAAAGCCACCCAATGAGGACTAAGACCAAGACGATGGAGCAGGGCTTCTAGAAAATCCCACTCTACCCTATCATACGCCTTACTCATGTCTGTTTTAACTGCCATAAAATTATTCCTGACAGCCTTATTTGTACGTAGTGCATGGAACATTTCCTGAGCAATCATAATGTTATCCGATATGAGACAACAAGAAACAAAAGCAGATTGGGTTTCCGAAATCAAAGAAGGAAAAAACCATTTTAGGCGAAGGCAGAACACCTTGGATATAATCTTATAACCCACATTACACAAACTAATGGGTCTAAATTGGGACATAGACAACGGATGATCCACCTTAGGGACCAAACAAATATTGGTCTTATTCAAACTAGGGTCAAACGAACCAGAAGCTAGAAACTCATTGATCAAGCTGACCAAATCTAATTTAATCATACCCCAAGACTGCTGGATAAATAAGGCCGTCATCCCATCTGGACCAGGAGCTTTCCCCGGATCCATTAAAAAGAGGGCACACCGAACTTCCTCCTCAGAGACAGGAGCCAAAAGCAAGGTATTCCACTCAGGAAGAACCTTAGGAGTAATACACTCCAAATTAGACCCAAATTCAATAGAACCACGAGAGGTAAAAATATCCGAAAAGTAAGATAATGCTACTTGAGCGATATCATGTTCTCGGAAAACCCAACCCCTAGAAGAATCCAATAAACTAGAGATCCTGTTTTTTCACACGACGTTGTTTAGTAAGAGCATGGAAAAATCTAGAATTCTTATCACCCTCCTTTAACCACCGATTACGACTCTTCTGTTTCCAGAATAACTCCTCCTCTGAATATGCCACCCGAAGAGCACCAGAAGCCTGCCAAATCACAGAAAATGAACTAGAATCATCACTTAAAAGTCGTTTTAACTCAGCTTTACAGAACTCAATATGCGCCTTACCGGAAGGAACATTTAACGCTCCCCAACGAGATAATTCGCGACGACAAGTCGCTATTTTTTCCGAAAAGGAACACCTTCTCAAACCAGCATACCTACACCACCCACGGGAGATCGTACCAGAAATTCTCGGTTTACTTAACCAACGTTTGTCAAAGACAAAACCCGAGCCCCCTTTTACCACATCACCCTGAGACAAAATAAAGATTGGTCTATGTACGAACCAATCATCTCTAAATAACAAGTAACAACATTAAGAAAAGAAGAGAACCAGTTAGAGTTACCATAAGCTTTATCAAGCTTACAATGGATTAACCCAGATTGACACATTCCTCTCCAAGACCAGGTATTACCTATGCAGGGAAATTCACACAATCCGCAAGTTCGAAGCATATCATTAAATGGAACAAAAGAACTAAGAGAACGAGGTTGACCACCTGATTTTTCATGATTCCCAGCCAATTCATTAAAATCCCCCACTATGAGCCAAGGACCATTTCAACTAAAGCTAAAACGAGTGAGGCACTCCCAAACATTATCACGTAAATTCCAAATCGGTTCCCCATACAAAAAAGTAACAAAACATCTAACATAACCAAGAGTAAAGAAAATGTCGATCATATTTTTATTTTTAAAATTTAAAGATACATTAGAAGAATTTCGAAATAACAAAGCAAGCCCTCCACTTGTACCAACTGGTTCAACCGAGATAAAATTTTCATAACCTAAATTAGAAACCAAAGACTCTAAATACCGATTACATTTTCTTGTTTCACTCAAGAAAAAAAAAATCTGGTTTATTCCTAGAAATAATATCACGAAGAAAACTAAAAGTAGACGAACCCCCAATCCTTTGACAATTCCAGCAGAGATAATTATTCATTAAAAACGATTAGAAGATCAACCCAAAGGAGGCACACCCTCGCCACCCCTCGGAGTCGCTGCAGCCCTAGCCTTTCCCCTTCCACCCTTCTTCTTAGGTGAAACAACGTTACCAACGCCACGCTTCCTTGAGCTTGTACCACGGAGAGTCATAAACGACCTTGCTTCCTTATTTTCTAAGCCGTTAGAAGAAGGAAAAGTTGTAGCCTCACCCCCAGAAACCGTAGCCAATGCATCTGCTTGAACCTTCAAACTAATCTCATCATCTATCTTCTCAATAGTATCAGCATTATCCGACTGCCATTCAGTCCCAAGGGAACTATCCACATCAGCCCTATCCAAATCAATCTGTGGATTATCTTGATGCATATCACACTCTATTCCTTCCGCCAAAGAAGAACCATGAGCATTAGTTGAATCCTCCGGGAATAGCCTACGATGAGATTTGGAAAACACACTTGATGGAACTAAATTAGCCGCAGTAACAACATCAACATCGACCAATGGAACATCAGGAATAGCTTGAACCTCATCATCATGAGAATTAGAATCCAATGGAAGTTTAGAAAGCTTAGGAACTTCACCTTCATGACCGATGACAGCAACTTTACCCTTATTTATAGGATCCTCAACCATAGACCATCGACCGCTATGCAAGGATTAGATTCGGTTATCGAGTTTTTGGTTAAATACACCAAGGATAAAGGGGAGACGAACTTCCTTGGGAAACATGTCGAAGGTACAGGGGAGAAGAATTTCTTAGACATGTTTCAGCTGCCTAAACTCAATGAATCATCCATCACTCAAGCACCTGAGCCGAACTCAAGGAGTTCACTTCAACAACCTTCCCTGGAGGATCATGAAGACATACGATCAGTTATCAAGAGGCTCCGGAAGCTAAGAAGAGAATTAAGCCATGAGGTTGATTGCTATGGATTCTTGACTTAAGCAGATAACTTTTCGAAGTGGAATCAGCCCAAACAAGGCTCGGAGCCGAAAGTTATGGATTTTAGAAACTGGACCTTCTGTGCTAAGGCCTTATTCGCGGTAATGCCAAATATTGGGCTGCACAGCCCAACTTAGGCACGGCTTTCACCTCAAACCACTTGTAGATTATTCTTGGGCCTTTTGTGGATCCAACAAGACCAAGAACGCTTGAAACCTCCATTGGATCCTCCAGATACGCTCCACTCAAGAAGATGGTCCAATCCGGTGCTGTTTAAGGAAAGTTTGGGATCAACTTGCTTCAAGGGACTTCAGACTTATATGTGGTGACCAGGAGACTCTCTAAGCCACTTATAATCATCCATAGAATTCTTACCATGCTCCATTACCCACAGGATTAGGCGAATCCTCCCATTTGAAGACTTTCCATATCCGGCCAATCATTATATCTTCTCCAACGGCTCTAAGATCGACGACCCTAATCACTTGTCCGTTGGAGACTTAAATTTCTGATATATTTTTATTGTTTTAATCTTATGACCATTGTAGACTCGAGCCTATATAAGCTCAAGCATTTCTTTGTTTTTGATAGATTTGACATTGAATAAACGAGTGTTTCTTTTTCAAGCATGTGTCTTGAGCCTTTGCCGACTTCATCTCTTTGAGGATTCGAGAGAGAGAGCCAAGATTAGGCTTTGTGAGGATTCCAAACTTGATCGGACCGAGTTTATCAAAAGAATCATCACCCTCCTTTGTGGTACTCATTCGCCCACTTCCGCCAATCTAGTTCTTGAGAGAATCGACTCACCAAGGTCTTCCCTCAAGTATATATCCGAGGATCCCTCCTCCGAGGCCCTCATCATTTGGTATCAGAGCTAAAATCTCCTATCCATCCAGGTTTAGTCGTTCCTTTTCTCTTTTATTGTTGTTGTTTTGTTTTTGTTTCTTATAAACCGAAAAACCCATAAAAAGTTTGTTTCATCTGTTTTGTTTCAGTTTTATAAAATCCATAAAAAAATCATAAAAATCTAATTCTTTTTTCTACTATTAGTTTAAGCCTCATAAAAATTATTTCTTTAATTTTTAATAGTTTTTTGCTATTTTGTTTGCTAAAAAGAAAACCAAAAATGAATTCTGTTTCTGTTTTGTTATTTTGATTATTTCTTTGTTTTTGAAAAGAAAAGAAAATAAAAAATGTTTTTCTCTTGCTTTGTTTTCATAACCTTGATTTAATTCTTTTATTGACTTGTGCAAGGATATGGAGTATAAAGACTTGGCATGTCATGATAAGATTGATTTTGAGATCAATTGTGAAGAGAAGTCGGAGCTTACAACATTGGATGAAGAAAATCATGAAATCGAATACGTCTCCTTTTCAGGTCATGACCAAGGACCATAGGCTTATTTAAGATGGGAAGAATGCATGGATAATTGGTTGCAGTCCAACCAAATCCCCGAGGAAGAGAAGACCACTTACGCGGAGGACACCCTGATCAACGAGGCATATCGACATTGGGATAGAGAAGCCACTCATAAAATATGCTTTGAACAACCAGACTACACATGGGAGGAGATGAAGAAACTCATGCATGAAGAGTTTGTGGAGAAAGCTACAGCCCCAAGCCCATATTCCCATGATTTCTTCAAAGGTGCACCTCACGCAAAACCAAGGAGAAACATTTCTATCACTAGGTTGAGCCACGAGGTCGTACACAAGCAAGCTCATCACCATGAGGTCAATAAGATGTCTACAAACGTCCAAGTTCAGCCTCAAGAGGAGAAGCAGTGGAAACATGAAGAAAATCACCAAGCTGCCACAAGAATTCCTACAAATGTTACACCATCACACAAACCGCAAGTTGTACTTGAGAAAGACACTTCCAAGAAAGTCATTGAAACATCAAGATCACAAGGAGATCCTCACCTCAAGGAAACCAACACCAAGCCTGGGAAAAACGTCATCTAAAATGAATTTTTAAGCCACAGTAACACGAGACGAATACCTAGTCTCACGGGAAGATAATAAGGGGGGATTAAAATGTCTCGAAAATAAGAAAGAAAATAATCCAATTCAAATTCAAAATTGCTGAAACTTAGGAATCAACAAAACCTTTTCCAATTCAATGGTAACATCCTTAAAGATGAAGACACAGCTCCAGTACCCACCAAAAAAATACACTTTGAAGTATAATGGGTCAAAACCATCGATCCTACACCACAGATATAAGGGATGATAGAATCCTTAGCCGAGACAAGCATCATGGACTTGTATAAGAACATGAGCATACAATCACCAAGAAACCCTCGAGATAACATCGAGCCATAAGCCAACATAACCACGAACATAACCTCTTGAACCATGAGTCCATCACCACAGCATATCGCTGTGAGTATCGATGTTCATATAAGGAACAATCGAGACACACACGTAGCTGTAATGAGGAGAAAGAAACGTGAGGCACAAGAAAACAAAAAGAAACCACAGGCCACGACGATGACACTAAATACGGAGATGAAACATAGACGCCACCACGGAAATAGGAGAAGGAAGACAGGGAGAAGCAGGAGAAAACGGAACACATAGCCGCCACCACCGGAAAGATGGAAAGCTTAGCATCTTGTTTAAACACATTGATGCTCATTTGAATTCATTTTTTTGTTCGAATTTTTTTTAATTCAAATTTCTCTTTTTTATTTATATTACTTATTGGAATTTATATGTTTCTTTAGAAATCTGCTCAGATTTGTTATTATGTGTTCTGGCATTTATGCTTCAAATTTTGAGCATGATCATCGTCAACTTTGGAGTGATCTGCTTGCAGTTAAGTCTACTTATGCATATAGCTCTTCCTTGGATACTCATTGGTGACTAAAATGAGATTTTATCTTCATCTGAGCAATCTAATACTCCTACTACTCTCTAATCAGCTTGGTATGAGAAACTTTCAGGATTTTGTATTATCTTGTGATGTTATTGACCTTGCTTTTAATGGTCCTGTTTTCACTTGGTGTAATAGAAGATCAAATGACCCTATCAGTAGAAAAATTGATCGCACTTTAGTTAATGCTTCTTGGATGGCTGCTTTTCCTCTTTCATTTGTTGAGTTTGAATCTAATGGTATTTTAGACCATGCTCGTTGTTTAGTTTATCTCACAACCACTCCCTCTAGCAGCCGTATGCCTTTTCGGTACTTCAACTTCCTTTCGGATCATGACCAATTCCTCCCTCTGATTCACCAGTCTTGGTCTTCCACAGATCCTTTGTATCATTCTCGATCTACCATTTATAGGTTTCATCGAAAGCTGAAGCTCCTTAAGCCTATTTTGCGTGAACTTAATCGTTCCAAATTTGGCAATATTCCCCTCAGAACTAAGGCTGCTTTTGATGATATGTGTACAACTCAATCTGCGGATCTTTTACATCCTGATACTGATTTCTTTACTACAGTTACTGAGGCTACATCCCGTTGGTACCAGCTGGCTTATCTTGAAGAGAAGTTTTTTAAGCAGAAATCTAGAATTAAATGGCTTAAAGAAGGTGATTAGAATTCGTCTTTTTTTCATCGAGTTTCTCAGACTCATGCTGCTAATAATGTTATTCGTCGTATCACCACTAATTATGGAGTTGTCCTTTCAGATAATTAGAGTATTAAGAGTGAAGCAGCTAATCATTCTAAATCCTTCCTGTAGCACAACCGTCTTGGTGTAGCGTCAGACCTTTTTGTCCTTATTGACTCCATTTGCTCTCAAGCTTCGGCTCAGTTTTTGGTTTCTCCGATTTCTCTTGAGGAGATTGTAAGTGTCATTCACACTCTTCCATCTAATAAGGCCCTTGGTCCTGATAGATTTCCCATTGAGTTCTTCAAATCTGCTTGGAGTATTATTGGGAAAGATTTTATCGTTGCCATTCAATCTTTCTTTATATTTGGCTTTCTTCCTTCAGGTGTGAATGTCACTGATTTATCTCTTGTTCCCAAGCATTCTGAAGCTACTTACATGAAGGATTTTAGACTCATTGCTTGCTGTAATCTGATTTACAAGCTTATCTCTAAAATTTTAGTTAACCGTTTAAAAGTAATTCTTCCAGAGATGATTGCTCCCAACCAAACAGCTTTTGTTAAGGACAGACTTCTTCTTAAGAATGTGTTGTTAGCTATTGAGTAGGTTAAATATTACCATAAGACTTCAGTCTCTTCTTGTTGTGTAATCAAATTCGATATTGCCAAAGCCTTTGACACTCTCATTTGGTTTTTTTCAGTCATTGTCCTTTAGAGCTATATGTCTACCAGCGTTGTTTATTTCATGGATTCATACCTTTATTTCAACTGCTTCATTCTCTATTTCCATCAATGGAGAATTAGAAGGCTTATTTTCTAGTTCTCGCGGTATTCGTCAAGGATGCTCTTTGTCTTCTTACCTTTATGTTTTGATGAACAATGTTTTGTCCAAGCTCTAAACCAAGCTGCTAAGAATTCAAAATTTGGCTATCACCATTTATGTAAAGAAGTCAAGCTAACTCATCTTAGCTTTGCTGATGATATTCTAGTTTTCTCTCATGGTTCTCCTTAATCTTTACAGGGCATCATGGATGTTATGAATCTGTTTGGCAACATTTCAAGCTTACATATAAACGTGGCTAAGTCTTCTATTTTCTTAGCTGGTAGCAGAGCAGCTCAGTTTTCAGATTCTAATGTTGTTGGTATTCCGATCTGTCAACTTCCAATAAGGTTCTTGGGTCTGCCTCTTACTTCCAGAATGATGTCTAGAGTTGATTATGAGCCTTTACTCTCTCGTATTTGTTTTAGAATGTCTTCTTGGGCTGCCAAATCTCTTTCTTATGCAAGTAGATTACAACTCATTCAGTTTGTAATTTCTAGCACAGCTAACTTTTGGTGTTTAGTTTTTCGTTTACCCCATCGTTGTTTGGATGAGATTGAAAGGATGTGTTCTGCTTTCTTATGGTCTGGTTCGCCTAACTGAAAAAAGTTTAGAAAGAGAGATAAAGTCTGTAAATTATGCTCTGTTTTTATATATTCAAGAGTTACAATTTGTCTCAGCTATATAGCAAAGC